>OX463851.1:11859805-12032305 GCA_949825065.1 Odontocerum albicorne
AACCAAATATTATTACATCAAATCTTTAACCAACTTCGAATACAATTGTTTTAAATATATTTTTGATCGAAATACTCGTACAACTGGAGAAGGTCAACTGGAAATCTAATTCGTTTACATTTTGTGACCATTTATTTCGAGAATGCAATTGAACTGTAATGTTATTTTAAGTGAAAAATATTAGCTTTCGATTTGATGATTGAATTGAAAATTGAAGGTTCAATACAGTTCGCAGATTGTTTACATGCATTCATAATTGTATAACATTAAGGTAACTTTCTAAAAACAGAGATTGGCTCGCGCCATTACCGCCAGCCAGGACAGGTGAGCCGTTCGGCTTCCTTATTGCTGTCTTTATATAAAACCTTGTGAATTATAGCCGATTATGAGCCGATACTTGGCTAATATGTCTGACAATTAATTGATTTTATAAACATAACTGCATTCGTGACGGGGCTTGAGACATGCATTACTTGTTTTTTCAAACAGTTTTCAACAAAGTATTATTCTTCCTATCAGGGAAAAACTTTACCTGCGGCGTATACAGAGATTAATGTATTCCACATTTGCAGCTTTCCTAATATTTTAAGAAGAATTTCAAAATATCTAAGAAACTTTAACAGGCTGTAAATCATTAGATTGATTCGAAACTCCTTAATTTTCGATTTTACTTTTTTCTCGCGTGTATAAATATTTGAGTCTAACTTTGTCTTAAAATAGTAAAAGTACGCTTACATACCATCACGCCATTTCTATATTGGGGAAGGCAGAGATGACATAACGTCAAAACGTTACCTACCTCAACACACATTCCTTGCTTCTCCTACATCCATACACTTTCTCAAACAACTCCTACGATTTGTCTGACTTTCTTTCATTTCCTAAA
Organism: Odontocerum albicorne; assembly: GCA_949825065.1. NCBI lineage: Eukaryota > Metazoa > Arthropoda > Insecta > Trichoptera > Odontoceridae > Odontocerum > Odontocerum albicorne. The sequence goes on from OX463851.1 coordinate 11,860,692, forward strand.
GTATAATTAACTTGATTTAACTACAATTTCGTTGGTTTTCCTCTACCAAGCCTTTCACTCACATTTGCATTTCATATTTGTTTAAGTTAAAGAAAACTTCAATACTTAAAATAATGTGTTTTTTAGTATTTCTTAGCTAATTTACTATTATATAACAATTTTAGTATTTCTTAGCTAATTTACTATTATATAAGAATTTTCTAGGGTTTGTTTGTTTACTAACTTCTTTTGAATATTTGTACTTAGAAATGTTATTATTGAAAAATAACTAATAGAATCAGATAAGAATACTCGTACATTAAGCAATAGAGAGTACACCATGTGTATACGAGTATAAAGAGAAGAATGTTTAAACTTGTTATTTCTATGACACATTCTTCGATAAAAGGAAAGAGTTTAATCATGAAAATGTCTTGTATATCAAATATGAAATTATTACATTCGTTTTTTTTTTAAATATTTTCGTAAACAAATCTGAGTAACACCTTTGGTGGGAAAATACATCCCTACAATGTACATTGAGCATGACAAGACTCCAATAATTACTATCCTTGGTCTATTTTAATGATATAAAACCTTGTTGGATGCTTAGATCTTTTGAGAAATCCTCAGGTTCTTGTAACATTCGTTACAGCGGTGACTAGATACGAACGTTTAACGTCCTTCTAGCACGGTCAGAACCGGTTCAAATTTATTCGTAATATATAAAGTAGATTACAGACTATTAATAAATCATATTTATTGTAAACGCAAACATATTTTATCCCGCTTCCGAAGATTGAAGTGGGAGATTTTAAAACATGACTTCTGATTATTCCCCTTCCGACATGGGTTTTGTTATTGGTTTTAATAACATGGTTGATTCCTGTAATGTTTTTCTCATATTATAAATCGTGTGTGCATACAACATATTTATTTTTTAAATTCAAACTACAATTTTATATAGCGATGTTTAGATAAATTATCCTCAAGGGCACTCTAACATGGAACTCGAACCCACTATTATTAAACAATCACGACTGACACCTATAGCAGCGCCCAAGCGAATCATGTACAACACTTTCTTTGTGTACAATACAACTTTGCGGAATCATTGTCACGTGATAATTTCCCCCAATATTCAAATGAAAACCATACTGAAAACCTTTTTTTTAAACCCCTGCGTTCCAGCGCGAATTGAACTCGCAAATCTCCGGGTCAGAAGACAGGCATCTTATAAACTAGACCATGGAGGTCGTCAAAAATACTTTCTCTCGTAGATTCACAAATTAATTAACCATATTACACTTAACGAGGTAGCCCTTTGGATATCTGATTAAAGCCTAGGATTACTTGATACTGAAAGACAATAATTTTATCTTGATTGTATTTTTATTAGCATTATCACCAGTCTGGATCTATCCATATCTGGATAGAGACTTTTCTCATAGATTTCTAAACTTTTCTGTTTTGGGTTCTTTGCATTCCCCTTATTAGTTTAGTCTCTCTAATGTCATTGTAATGGTCCATAGATAATGCGATGTAGGATAAAAAAAACTTTTAAACGCTATATTTTTTTATCGATTTCATGATATATATTGCTTTATTTTGAATACTAAAAACGTGAAATGTGAAAGATCAGATCCTGAAATATACTTAAATATATAATTTTTTGATGTTTGAGTCATTGAATACTCTTGATATTTATTGACATCTCAAATATATGTTAGATATACAAATGATGCGGCAAGGAAACAAAATACTAACGAAATAATGGAGAAAAAGAATCCTTTCAAAAGAGCTCCAGCGGTAAGTTTAAATTGTAATTTGATATCGATTTCATTTGATCGATGACGAAGACTTATCGAACAGAATCGAGGGAGGTTGAGATTCGTGGAGGAGTGAGGTTTATGGTTAGAGGTAAGCGTCTTGGCTAAGGGTCCTAGAATCAATGTCTGGCTGCTAAGTATCAGCGTGCACTGCTTAGTAATTTTTGTAGTATATACTCGTAGTTCTTAAGGTTATGCATATCTCAATCCAACGCAGTCAATCACAAAACCCCTGTTGGTTTGAATTGCACTTCATTGAAGACGTGTACCCAATAATAGACGCAACGCGGCTGAATGAATAATTTAAACGCAAAGAGAAAGAAAAAAATAATTTTCCAATTATTTACAATTTGAAGTATATTCGCACTGAAGAAATAAAACTGCTAACTGTCATAAAGATACACGAAATCGAGTGCGTTTTTGTTCAATACTAAAATATTACTGTAAAAGAAAATCGTACAAGAACAGAAGTCGATGCAGTGGGCGTTTTGAAGAGAACAGAAATAATTTCGCAGCAGTATTAATTTATGATGCAATTGTAAGGCTCTGTGAATGATTGGTGTGAAGTAAGAGTATCCATATCTGTGATTTATGTTTATCCTTCAGATTTATACCTTAGTATAGTTCATTAGGGCGACCAGTATTTATTTTTGATAAGGACAAATACTTTACACAGAAAATTTATTTTTTGAAATTCCATGACACATTTTATAAATATCATTTCAAAAGACTATGATATATTTCATTAACTCTTCATAATGAAAACAAAAACACTTTATTAGCTACATAAAGGTTATAAATCTTGTGTCAACTTATATTTGAGAAATGATTTTTTAAACCTTTCTAATATATTTAATGTGAAATAAAAAAAGTACATCCAACTGCGAGATATTTTTTTTTAATATTGAAAAAAATTTTGATTTCGCATTCTTGGCCATAAAATATACATGTTTAAAGGAATTAACAATATTGTTTTATTCAGTGATATGTTTTTATTTGTTTAATTGTATTGTATTATATTATACTTCCGTTTTATATAGTAACACCTGGTTTGCTAACTTTCAGGTGGTTATTCATTCCAATCAACTAGAAACGTGTTAAAAAACTTAACTAGAATAAGGAACTGAAACTGAAAGTATCGAAATGAAAATAAGTGACCGACACTGATCGGACCGAGCGGGTCGATTTTTTTAACTGAAAAAAATCTCAAACAAAAAAATTAAATAAATCTTTCTGTCCAGTCCCGTTAACGTAAAACAATATGGTCACTTTGTATTTGCATACCATACCATAGGATTTAGTAGTAGTAGGCTTATTTCGTCAAGTCTCACTTTGGAAACTTGATTTTTGTTATTTACATTACTAAAACTAGTTCTGACGATGACATACGATCAGCTATTAATTTTATCCATACTGACAACTAATTATGGACGTAGAAAATTATATACAATTATAACGTTTTTAAAAAAATGTACGCTAAGTATTTCTCGTACTAGTTTGCCCAGCGATCATCAAATACAAACGACCGATGAATTTGAAACAAATGAGATCATAATGGTGGGTCGTTTAAAAATTACTAAGTAGCAATTTGCCGAAGATGAGATGGTTCCGAAATTAGATAACTTATTTAATTATTGAACTGAACCCCAACATTATCCCATAGATTAAATTACAAGATCTAGTAGCAAACTTATAATTTAGTTAAAAGTATGTATTTAAATACTTCAATTCTGTTCAAAGTAGAAACCCTATTGGAATATTTAGTTAAAGCGATATGTGCTGGTGCTGGTATTTAGTTTTTTTAATCAGTTATATATTATCTTTTCTTGCAGGATGTCAGATAATTAAATGTTTTGACCACCCCAGTTTATATATGAAGCGGAAAAAAATATTTCTGTATTTCTATAAGCCGTTATTATTTAGAAAGACTTTGTACTTACATATTTTTCTTTCCCTGGAAGTAATTTTTAATTAGTTTAAATGTTACATAATTCAATTAATTTACAATGTTCGAAATACGTAATATTTTTTTTAATTAAATGATGTAAAATGTTAGAGTCTTCATGTTTTCTATATTTCTGTTTTTATTTGAAATGAACGCCATTTTATTTGAAATGACCGCCATTTTTCTGTCAAAATAAAGGTGTGTTATTTATCTTAAGAAAATGGAAAATGTTATTCATACATATATACATTTTATCTTGATAGGTTAAGTAGAGCGGGCAGAGTATCTGATTTAATTATTTGGTAAAAAGTGGCAATAAAAATAATCTTATAATTTCTGTTCCCGGGATTTAATATTCGTAAGAAAAAAAACAGCAATTTTTAGAAAAAAATAAAACAATTTTTTTATTAAATCTGAAAAAACTGATATACTAAGTTGAGATTTAAAAGAATATTTAAATAAGAAAGAAAATAAAATGGTTTATAAGTTCGCACACTGTTGAAACAACCTTTTGAAAGTCCATGAATAATAAAAGCTTCAACTAAAATCCAGAAGCTATAACGAATGACAAAATACAAAGGAATCACTACTCATAACAGTCTTCAAAAGAGGGGATAGCAATAATTCATTTCACGTTCAAGACCTGCTCAGTCGGTTATTACTGAAATATAAAAATAAAATTGTTTTGACAGACTGTTCTCAAAACGCCTTGATTTTTATTGTTGCATTGAATGTCAGCCTCGGGGTAGACAATGCAAATGAGCCAAGATAAAAAGAGGAAGAAAAAAACCAACCCACGGGCAAGGGCCTGGCACTAACAGAAGTGCTTGAAATGCCAAGATGGTAGTAAGGCTCTACAAACACTTCACCTTTGGTGTTCAATATGCCATACTTTGGAATTTATAAAAATCCTTGAATATTTTTAAGTTACAAGGAATGTTTAAACATCTAACAAACGAACTAGGTAACCGAAAAGGTCGATAGTTTGTTTCAATGTTTATTTACTAGTTTGATTTTGGTTATGGATTAAAGGCTAGCCTTATCTAATATAAACATTAATTATTATATAAAAAAGCTTAGTTTAATACTTTAGTTTAAAATATTTTGTCTTATACATATTCGTATATAAATAAACGTAACAATGCAAATGAATAAAAAAACGTAATGATTTTAAATGAAAGTGAAATTTTTCATCGTGATTTTCTAAGATTTTTTCGTTTACATCTAGTTAAATTAATTCCATTTCACAGCCACTTTGTTAGTAACATAATTATTTCTCTCTTCTTAATTTCAAAAGTTTATTATCTAATTTAGAATAAGAAAACTCAGATTTAACGTGTATTTTAATAATTATGTTACGAATGTTAAGAAAAAAATCTTTCCCATTGACGGTCCTCTTAAATATCTCCTTGGTTGGTTGGAAGAACTTCCCCTGGTCGTTCAGTACACAACAAAACTATAACATAGTTCAATAATTAATATTGATTATTTTTTATTGTTAAATGTGTTGTTGATTCTCGACTCGTTTATAAATTTCTAAAATAGATATTCTTAAATGATTAAGTTCATTCTTAAAAAAAACTATAAAATGTATTATATAAGTGAACGAAGTTTTGGTTGATAATTAATTTTCATATTATTGTGTTTCTGTGTCGATAGATGAGAATATTAACTACGAGTTTTATGTTATAATAATGCCTACCAGATTTCTTAAATAACACAATAAAAAAATTGTAATAATAATACTGTAGGGAACATTGTCCAATATGTATCAATTATTCTTTGTTTACGTGCGGAAGAATCAGAGTCGCGTCGTGGTTAGACGGTGGGCGGTGGTGGGTCGCCCACAATACCCGCCCACCGAAGGCCGCCCAAGGATCGCGGTCCAACAGGTGATTCTCACGCGTAATGTCCGTCAACAATGAGGACAATCGATAGCAAGAATATTGACGACATGAGACGATTGTTAATGTGGGAAAAATACTTTTTTTGGGAGTTCGACTAACAGACGGCGAAGAAAATACAGCACTGTTTTTACTCTTATTAAAATGATAGATTTTCATCTCTTTATTTTTGCGTTTTAAGTGCTCTATGTTTGTTCTTTATTGAATTTTAAATATATATTTCTTGAAAATATTTTCTTAAGGATTCAACAGATTTGAATATGTTAACTATAAGATATAAGTAATGACTATCCACCTGAGATATTTTTCCCAGTGTGGATGGATTTAAGAAGCTTCTTAAAGAGGTAGTGATGAAGTTGCTCAGGGGTATTCAAAATTTTGGCCGTGTTTTGTGTGTGATATGTATAGGTATTCTATTGCTGGAGCAGGTGATAATGCACAGAACATTTTATAATATCTTTGTCATACATTATGATTGCATAGTCGTCAAATGCATAGTCGTCAAGGCTGTACATTTCATCAACTAAAAATGTAACAGTTGTCGCTGTTGTAATTTGTTGCTGAATAAGTGTTCTTTCTAATAGAACCATGTAACAAGGACTAAGTAAACGCCACTTCAGTTTTAGATTCGATTTAAAATTTGGCCTAAAAATTTAAAATAATCATATGTTTTATATAATAGAATTCTTTTGAAGTTATTATAATATTCGTAAACGCTTTGATGATTAATTATATACAGATAATGCATTTCTAAAATGTACATATAATTTATGATTTTCGTATTATATAAATAATGATTTAATTTAACAGCAAACAAGATATAAACTGATATGAAATGGAGACTATGTAAATGAAATTCATATAGTGTTTTTGGGAAAAAAAAACATTTATATTTCATCTGATTTTTGAGGAAAATATAAAAAAACGTAATTAATATTATTTTGTGGCATTTCAAATATGTTAATAAGTTAAATATTCACAAAAAAATCTTTAAAATTGTGTTTATTTTCAGATATTTTTTTTCTCGTTGTAATCGCTCAGGATATAACGAAGTGTATAATTTCCTGAATGCTGGAATACACTTTATCTAAAATGTTTCGTGATTAGCTCCTGCAATCTTCCGGAATACATAAATACTCTAAACGTTTGGTGTATTGTAAATGAACAGAATATATTATATCATTATTATGAGAAATATGATTTTTATTCTGACCAAACTATAGGCAAACGAAATAAAATGAACGTTATATTTCTTAAAAATGACTCACTTTATATTTCCAAAACAGAATGGTTTGTTTACACACCAATTAGCGAATTATAAAAAAACTGGTAAAAATAATATTTAAATTACGAATGTTTCTGTTTTATGGTCAGAATTTTTTTTTTTCTTGAAATTAGAAATAACAATATTTAAATTACAAATGTTACTGTTTTATGGTTAGAAAATAATTTTTTTCTTGAAATTCGAATATTTCAAATACGAATGTTTTGTTTTAAGGTTAGAAAATGTAATTTTTCTTGAAATTAGAAATAAGAATATTTCAATTACGAATGTTTCCGTTTTATGGTTAGAAAATATAATTATTTTTTAAATTTGAAAAAAGAATATTTAAATTACCAATTTTTCTGTTTCATGGCTAGAAAATATATTTTTTCTTCTTCATGAAATTTGATATTAGAATATTATAAAATAGCTGAGTCAAAATAAAATTTAGTAATCGGCTTTATTGTTCATAAAATTTGCTTTCTTTAGAATGGGTACGCATTTAATGAATTATTTCGAATAAAAATGACTAAAAAGTAATATCGTCATATTTTCAAAATTAAACTAAACTCTAATATGGTTCTCCAATAAAAACCTAAATAAACTTATGTGAATAATTAAATATATGCATATATCCATAAAATTTAAGTAGTTAAAGTTACAACGAATAATAGATCGATAAAAATAATCAAATTAACATGAAGTTACACAAAAATTTATGAATAAATTTTCCATAACGATTTTTTGCTTCAATATTATCTTTCTTTACGCATCGGCCATTCACTACGTTTTTCTGAATGGTCATTCATAATCATATTCGGCATAAAAAGTTGTTTACGCGTTAAAAAACAAGAAATAACATACTCATCAACAGAATCCAGCTAAACAGGAATAGGACGTCAAAATTCACTCGGGAGTGTGTCACACAGAAATACGAGAATAATATTATAACATATATTATATCTCGGCTGAAGATTCTGTATAAGAAAAAAATGTTGGTAACGCATCTGTTGTATAGATTAACATCGAGAATAATAATGGGCAATTATGGTTCAGGCCGCGAGATTCCACCATATTTCCAATATACTCGGGAAGAATGACGAACAAGTTCTGGAGTCCTGCTGTTTTCTTTATATTTTTCTTATATTATCATCATACACTGCCGTGTTCACATTAATTTAATATAATCAATTGATCCGGCGCGTGTCTTCTTAATCGATTTTTTCTCTCTGAGCCGTATATGTTTCAAATCCCTAACACCAAACTGAACATTATGAAGCTTATTGTACAAAACATTGATTTATTGGATTACAGCTTCGATAATTTTTTTTGACAATGTACAATCAGAAATTCAATGCTTTTTTTGTGTGGAATTTCTGTTTTGCGTACCATTTGATAAATTTGAGAACATTTTTCAATTTAAATGTTGATTATTTGATTCGATAAAAAAATGTTGTTGAAATATGATACGAAACGATTTAGTGATCAATAGAAAATGTTGATTATGAAATATATTGCCTTGTGAACAAGATGAAAATTGATAAGAGAATAATGGAATATAATAAATAAAATTAACAGCCATTGTAAAATTAAAAAAAAGTGGATGTTTTCAATTTTAAATCGAGACATGGATATTGGAATAATTTTATAAAGCATATTGGATTTTATGGTTATATTTTTTAAATGCAGATTAGTATATAAGATATTTTGAAATATGGGAAAGCTCTTTAAATCTTTGAACATGCGAAATTGAAATATATAAGTGTTTTAAAGCTTTTTGTAATGCACGCGCCTTGGAATATATTATAAATTAGTCACAGAAGCATATCAAAATTGTAAATCTTCTTCTTTAGATATTTTTATTATACAGTAACAGGTGTTGGAGAAAACAAGAATGTCACTTGAATTTGACTTCCTGGTTGTTAATACGCAAACTCGTGTCTCAGTGAATGATTTGTCGAATGAAAATGTCTGATGCTGGACATTTAAATACGCTTAAACACACACAACATTAAGTAACACTCTGTGATCTTACCACATGTCATATTTGCTGATATCCTCCAAGGATACTTATAATCACGGTTTTTTTTTCTAGCACAGAAAGGTGAATGCTTCCAGACAAGGCCTTTGAAAGCGAACGTGGTTTGAAATAGGTGATTCAAAATAAATGTCCTGGGTATGGTGAGCGCAGGCGCAGTGTACAACTCTTTTATTTTCTCGGCTTTTATTGCCTTCGGCCGCGTTGCACGTCAGCTCGTCGCCTGGCTGAGGAGCTTTCCTCTTGTGACAATAAAGATAATTTCCACGGCCGTGGATTACGGACCGAGGCGCGATGTGGTGCTGATTTGCGACGTCGGGCACGACCGACTCGAGACTCCGAGGTACACACTTCATCACAGCTCCAGACATGAAACATATGGCGTTGTTCCATTTCATCCCATTTTATAATTATTTCTTTACATCACATTCGGGATGTCGGATAACTTCAATTGAAAGACAGTTATATGATAAAATACGTTAAAAATTACAATTTATGTGTGACATGAATATGAAAATTGCGGTTAAAATAAAATATGTTTTCATAGTGAAAAATATGTGAAAACTAAAATGATAAGCATTAAGTAGAAATAATTGTTCAAATACAGTCTTTTGCAGTTTTGACAAATTCAGATATTACTATTGTAGATGAAGGAAATTATAACATTTCAGACAAGACAGTTAAAGACAAAAAACATAATTTGTACAAGTTGAATGTACTGAAATAGGAGTTAACGATACCTAATACCTATAGTTTATTGAATTTTTTTAAATTGTTTCAATTGCGCGATGCGTCCGTAATGAAAATTTACGACCAAAATAAAAGACGTTCCACGGTAAAGTGGCCGTCATAAAGTCCTCGGAGTTCACATGTGGATTCATTAAGCAATTTCAAGATGTGAGAAGTCAACAGTTCAATTGTTTGATTAAAGCGGTGATTATTTAATGTTTACTACGCGGGCCGGCGGTAGCTACGAGTAGATGCAGTGCGCATGTACGAGTGTCTTCACTCTCCATTCATCAAAGGTTGCGGAATCTCCTGCAAAAAGTGCGCAAAGTTGGTTGTATCTATCGTGCGATCGGACAAACTGTTGCATACATTGATATTTCGTCATCAGATGACCTACCTTGATAATGCCCACACGAATATTCACAAAAACTTTTTTAAACACAACACTTAAACTGACCAGAGAGATACAAGTACTCGCATAGACAGCGAAGATGTTGATGGAGGAAGTAAATAAAATGTGTTCATATGCACTTGTGACCTCGTGTCAAACGTATGACGTAGTGCGAGGCCAATTAATGGGGGGTCCCGTTGTGCCAAGGAAGACGGTGGATTGTTAATTTAATATAATTACCCTTTGCCCGCGCTAGATAGACCCAATTCCCGTGTCGCTGCCGTCGGCCAACACAAACAAGACATCACTCCGTGTTGACACGGCTGGCTGTGGCGGTAACGCGCCAAGTGGCGGAGGAAATATTTGTTTGTTTGATTTGGGCATATTTCGGGGCTTTATTACTGTGGGAACCGCGCCGCGGTGGTCGCGGCTTCTGAGGAAAACTTGGGAAAACTATCACTAGCGTGGTGCGTATAAAATATTAACCACTTCTCCGAAAATCTTCCTATTGACACTTGACGCGCTTTATGGCCTCACAAATAAATATAACTCACCACTTCAACATTAAAATACGATAAACGCACACTTAAAAAAATATTGAAATAAACTTAAAACACAAATACAATGAAAAAAAGTTCATACATAAACAAAACATTAATGAATTTCGACCAAGGATTCATGACTACCTGATGATTTTTCTTTAAAACTTCGAATGAATACTCATGAACGATCATTTTTATCCTGAATATTTCACTTTTATCCGGAAAATCAGTAAAAATACAAAAATGTAAACACTGTGCAAACTTTTCCGTCGGCAGTAGTTGTAGAAGAAACGTGTACGAAACTAGTAAACACATCGACTTATGAATGAATGGAGAGAATTGTGACCAGAACAGAGAGACACGGGGTGATGAAGACACACCTGAGATCGGGGGCGGCTCCACGGCGTCCAGGTTGGCGAAGAACGAGGGCGCATCGGAGGCGGTGGTGACGGGTGTGTGCAGGTCCGGAGGCTGCCGGGCCTCGGGGGCCGGCGAGCCCATGGGCCGACTCAGGTAGTCGAAGCTGAGCACGTGCGACGCGGGCTCAGCGAACAGCAGCTGCGCCGGCAGCGACAGTTCCAGCCCGTCCATGACCATGGTCGGCGCGCTCCCCGGGACCACTTGCTCCTCGGGCCGCGCGCCCAGCGGGATAAGGAATAAGGCCGTAATGACTGCGCGTACGTGTACTCCCCGCGGCGGCCGCTGCGGTACTGCCCGCCGCGCCCGCGCGCGCACTTTTATGAATGGAGACGCTGTCCCATATTTGGTAGTCTCGAGGAGGAGGACGGCCAATCGCGACCGCCGCTCGAGATGACGTCGCTGTGACGTGTACTCGCCCCGCCCATTGCTGTCTCGCTCGCTCGCGCCTCCCCACGCCCCCACCTCCCCACCTTTTGGGAGGTCGGGAGAAAGGGAGGGAGCGCGTCGTACTCACAATAGGGAGGTTCGTGGAGTTTTCGTGGAAATGCTCCATAACGACTGGAGCACACCCCCTGCCCACGAATCGACCGCATTTTGAAGGACGAGCTACTCGGGCATTATCTGTTGCACATGAAGGCTTTTGTATTATTTCTCGTTACGACATTTTGCCACTAGTGCACAATTTGTTGGGTGTTACCTGGTGGTCTAGCTTGCCGATAATGGGGTGTTATTTAATATTAGAGTTGTTATTAAAAATTTCCTGAAAGGATAAACAGACATATCAAGCCGTTTCCTTCTCTGGATATACAATATATAGAGTGCCAGACTTTTATATCGCGACACACATTTTTCGCCTCCTCTACAACTTCGATTTCTCTGACTAAATTTCCTTTTTCCAAAATATCTTCTACTTCATCCAAACATACTTCCCTTGGTCTTCATCTATTACGCCTTCCACTTATATTTCAACAGTACATTTGTTATGTAGGTCTATCTTTATGCCCAAAGCATATGAGAGTACTTTTTTCATTTCTATGAGAACATAAATAACAAATTAATTTATTACGTAATAAATTTAAAAAAACGCATGTTTTCTGTGCAGTTCTCAACTTTTAAAACAGTCGTTTAATTTGAATCTCAACGCGGGCTTACACACATAGCGATTAGGGTTAAAAACATCTCGCATCATTTTGGACAGGTTCACATTCCTTTTCATTTTTAACCAATCAAAGCTATTGTGCCCTAAAGGGGTTAACTTTATTTTTTTAACAAAATTTAGAATAAATAACTAACAAATAAACATGATGTTATTAATGTTATTAAAATGCTATAAGAAAAATAAATCATTACTTTTCCCTTTGAACTTTATTTAAAGAAAAATAGCGCTTTGTACGACGGTCTGTTATATTTAAATAAACGTTTTAATACAACTTATTTTAACTAATTAATCAAGATAATGTAAAAAATGTGGAACACCATGTTTTATTTTGTGGATATTTTAATATCAATATTGCTAAGTTCAGGAGGGTCCTTCTCCAGCATTTTCTCAATCTTATGTCTTGATTGACTAGTTATTCCACATACATATAACCACGCCGTGTCCCCAGCGGAGTAGGCAGATAATTGAGATCTCCAAACTTTTCTATCCAATCACACAACTTTAGCCTCCACCACATTCATACATCTCGTCATGCACAATCTTCTATTTTTAATACTTCTTACTTCCCCTCCTTTCAAAATCTGGTTAATTTGATTCAGCAATGTTTTCCTCGGTCTACCTCTTCCATACACACCTGTCACTTCTGACTTGCATACTCACTTAATGATTCTTTCATCATACATTCTCTTCACATGTCCAAACCGTCTTAAAGCTCCCTTCATTATTTTAATGAAAACATCACTTTTCACTTCCATACGTCAAAATTGGCACCGACACACAATTATGTGTCGTCATTTTTGCTATTGTTGACATTGTGCGGTTGTACTACAATATATTAAGTGACCGTTTACCTTGTTGCTTGTCGTTATACTTATTGCAATGGTTATTTCACTATGTATTAATTGTTTTTTTTTGTGACATAATTCATTTTACATTTTCGATTATTGCATTTGACTTTTTTTATTTTATATTATTTTCAGAGATGCTATACTACAGTGTATAGATGATTTCATGCACCGTATTGCTTCTGAATTGTATTATTTTTAATTGTTGATATTTACTCTTCTGTTGAGTAAATTTTTCTATTTTTCATAAATGACACTTAAGTGTCGTATATCTTTTTATTAATTAATAAATAAAAAATAGGAAACCTATCGAATTCATTACAATGGTTTAAGTTTGGTAAACCTGAGTAACAAACACCATCTGTTATTCCACTTATGATGCAATCCAATATTACGTGTAAAGAACTGCAGCTACACCTACATGAATACGGAACTCAACTTCAGGTCAACAACAAACAAAGTCAGGATATTAGTAATAGATATTTTTTTCAGTCCATTTTCCTTGAAAGAAATCGCCATAAAAGGAGTCATTAATTTTTTTTATCTAGTGTTTGTTATATTTTAGTGTCTAAAATACATAAACCAAAATTATACAGTCGAGTACAATACATTATCATGTTGTATAGATCATGACTGAGCATCGTGACTCCCACAATAACCTTTGACGACTACTATCCATACATCTCTGCATTCCGCGGTTCTACAGTTGTTAAGGGTAGTGCTGTTGCGTCTTTCACTTGGTCAGTCTAACGCATTGGAACTTTTCCTCTTGTGATTTACGCTTCCAGTAACTACAAGCCTCTCCCAATTGTCTCCTTGACCACTAGTAATGTGCCTTAAAAATTGGAGGATTCGTCGAAGGCTTATTGTCGACAATCTGTCGGTGATTTTCAATTCTTCGAGAATGGAGGCGTTAGTTTGCCTTGCTGTTCATGAAATTCGTAACATTATTCTTCAGCATCACATTTCAAATGCATATGTTCCACGTCACTAACTTACTGTCAGGCCGAGGCAACACCCAAGTGCTTCGTTAGGTGCTAAGCTAGGTTTTACGTGACTCAAATACTAGGTTACTTCATGCTTGGCCACACCAAAGTGCTTCGCACAAATTCATTTGACATTTGGGAGCGGTTGAGTCAACAAACGATGCCACTCTGTAAACTAACCAATATCATTTCAACTTACCATCTTTATTCACTTCCTGTGCAGCTTCATTTCAAAGTGATTTTATTACAGGTACATTTTTGTATAATTTGCTCGATGGGTTCCACAAAGGTTCCCTTTTATACACAGCTGTTATTAAAACTTCCGCCATCTTGTAAACTCACGGTGAAATAATAAAATTAATCGACACGTCTGCTCGCTAGAAGATTCACTCGGTGACTAATCGTCATGTAGCGTGGCGCGAAGCGTGCAGTGTGGCCATTGCGATAGTATGCGGTGCGTTGTCTCGCTAGGATATGTCGCCTAGCTCGCAGCGTAGCTCTGAGCATCAAGAGAGGCTTCTACCTGTGTGGCCGAGGCCTCAGAGTTCAAATCTCCGCGCCATATAGAAATATTGCGAAGACGAGAGACTTAACTAGGCACTTTGTCGTCGTGATGGTGATGATATATATTAACGATACAAACCCTTAATTTTGTGGATATAGAAAATCACATCATTACGAAATGCCGGTGACGAAGTGGTCTCATTCCTTAATAACATTTTTTAAATATTTATCCTCAATACTAAAATATTCATATCCTTACACATTCTTTAATTCCAAGATACGAGTATCACATACGAGTACATAATTCTAACCGTAATTCCAAGATACGAGTATCACATACGAGTACATAATTCTAACCGTAATTCCAAGATACGAGTATCACATACGAGTACATAATTCTAACCGTATAATAATCTCAACAACCACATCAAAATCATATTCAACAAATCTTCGTTATACACTCTACATTCGCATCAATTATTTTCTAACACGCTTATTTATAAAATAAATATGTGAGTTAATATTTATGTATAAAAAAAACTCATTTATTTATTCACTTTTATTATTTTAAGCAAACGTTTTAAGACATTTTAAATACTTGAGTTTTTTATAGTTTTGTTTCTAAGATCTCATCTCATTAATTCTTATGGTAACCCTTCAAAATATAATATCTGAATCGATGATTCGGTCAAATTGAAGAGCGTGACTGAGAGATGAAATAATCTTCGTTTAATTTAATTAAACTAGTACAATGTTGTTTAATCGAGCCTTTGGTTTTAGAAGCACTGGAGTAAACACGGAATACGCGTTTCGTCATCGCTAGTGTTGTGAATACTATTCCGTACGTGGAGAGGCAACAAATATTGTGCGTATGAGTATTGTTACCGGACTCGTGCCATATTTTGGGTACCATCGAGAACTGAGCCCAAAATCCCCGGGTGGAAGTCAAGTGTCATATACTAGGCCATGGAGATCGTGAGGTCTCAGTGAGGAGATAGTACGTTTTTGATAAATGGGATGGTCGCTTAATTTAAAATGAAGGGAGATAAGCATTATAACAAGATTTAAGGTTAGGGGTCGTAATTTATTTTATTTTTCTTATATTTTCTTTCGCATGTAAAATAAATAAAATCAAGTTTTATACATTTACAAAAATACAAACGATGTAAATCATAGAAAGTTTTTTCGTTGTACATATTTTATTTAATTATGATTTCGTTATATTTTGTATTATTTGGAGGGTTTATTGATACGTGGCAATCTCATACAACCAATCAGATAGGTGTTAAAGAGGTCTACAATGAAAAGCCGATTATACCTTTTATTAAAAAAAATGGTTACCAATGGGAATCGAAGTTGTAACTTTCGATCTGGAAGACACGTGTATTATTAACTATGCTACGGAGGTTGTTCTCGATAAATATTTATCAACCGATTGCTTTCAAATTTTAACAAGTAAGGTAGCTCATCGTCATAACAAGTGTATACATTAGTGTATCTGCAGCTAAACTAACACTGCTATACAAATTTTTCCTTCTTATTATTCACAAAATTTTAAAATATGTTTAAGTTATAGATTTTGAGGCGCTGAATACGAAAATGATCGTAAAAATGTTGAATTGAATCAGATTTAGAGGATAAATCAGATATATCTGTTTTATATTGTCGTTGCTGGGTCTCGTAGTCAAGCATGCCCTCGTCAATCCAACGTCAATTCAGTTGGAAAGCGAAGCTGTGCAGTCGAGTTGGTTTCTTTCAAGTGAGAAGGCCGTTACACACAAGCAAACTAACCGACCACGTCGCTGTATTGGATCCGATGGCACGCCAAAGTGAGACGATCGGTGCACATAAGCATGTCCTGCTCACCCCCCTTTTTTTTTTTTGAAAGAATAGATATGACAGAAGTCATATGTTTCCTTATACCCTCGAACATTTTTGTGTTTTCTGTGTGATAATAGAAGGTGCAGTTTTATGAAGTGTTATAACACACCATTAAAGCCTTAAGGGTCAGATTTCGTCAAGGTGAAGGAGATATTATTCCAGGTATATACATACATACTTTCACGCCGTTTCCCTGATGGCGTGGGCAAAGAGGATATAGGGCCAAACTTTCCCATCCAGACATACATATTTAGCATCCTCCACGTCCATATATATACTTTCTCATACAGTGTCTACGATTTTTCGGGAGATGATCTGGTAGAGAACTACTGTCTGATTGACAGTAGTTCTCTACCAGATCATCTCCCATGCAAACCTTCTCAAGTTTCCAACTCTGAATGCCCCTCAGTTCTTCATTTCAACTATTCATCGATCTACCTCTTCGTCTTCTTAAATGTGGTACTGATTTCGTCACCAAGATACAACGCACTTGTATCCTGTATTATTTTGAATTGTCAAGTCCTACATAGCTTCAGTAGTAAAGGATAATAGTTTCATGCTCCACGAGAATCTTCAAATCCCTGATAGTTTTAATGCTATCGGAACCGTTACAGTTAGCTGTTGGTTCAAAAAATTATTAAAGTAAGAAGTCACAGTGAAACACCTCTTTGAATGAAACAATTTCTTTGCCTATCCCAAAAGAGAGATGACATGAAGGTGAAGATTAATATATTTCTGGTCAAGGGAAAAGTTCTAGCTTTAATATAACAAATTTCACGATTTAAAAAAAAAATATCGAATCACGGAATAAACATGCTTTATTGCAGTTGACAAGTTCGTCATTTAAATTTCTTGTTGAGCTACTTGAACTGTACGAGTATAATGTCTTATACAACAACCCCTTAGCACATGCTCAACATTCGCTTTAGCCATTTAATTACATGCATATACTCGTATAGTGACCTCCGAATGCGGCTTACTCTTCACCTTTCTCCTTTCAATAATCCATTGCTACTTCATGAAAAAAATGTATTTTATTTAAAACTAAGAAATAAGATACTTTTGATATTGGAATTTAACATAATATATTCTATAAAACATAAATTAATTGTCAAACAAATTAACCAATATTTATATATTGTAATTAAAAAAGTAATGATGAAAGGCTATCCATTCCGGATGGTTGTTAGACATTTTATGGATGGATGAAATATCAAACCAATAGTTACGATGGTAATTATATCCCATTTCCTAGACAATTAAAAGGTTCAATCTACTGCAGCCATTGTAAGATAAAAAAACACAGCTATTTCTGTAACAAAAATATTGCTCTTCAAAATTATCTTAAATAATTGATGAGAGGCAGAGAAACCGAAATTCAGATATTTTTCATTTGTATTTCCATTCGGTCATATCATGCGCCAAATATATCCAATGAGAAACCTCAATACTTCTTATTGGTATACTTAAATTTCTATATATGGGTTGACATTCGAGTATTTTTTTGGTCCAACGAATATCCACTCGTCTCATGACTTCAGATTAAAACAGCAAAATAAACCATGACGCTGACAATAATAAAACAATGTATTCATACTGGTTTCACGTGTTAACTTTGTGCAACTCTCATAAGTAAATAAAAAAAATAACTTAAAGTCCCGCCTCGGGAACCTTATGTTCAAATCTAAATTTAGGTATACAAAAATGATTCGTTTTTATTTTGAGCGTTAGCTATCACTTTCTAAGAGTTGGACGATATTTTAGGGGTTTGTATACACTCAGCCAAGATCTCGTCACCATGACGTGGTGCAACGTCACGTGCACTCTCTCTACCCCCTCAAAACGACGATGAAAATCAATCAAAACAATGCAGTCATGTTACAGAAATAATCCCAACAAAAATATACCAACGCTCATCACAATATCAGATGTAAGTTATTCGGGACGTCATCCAGAGACCGAAGCCAACTCTTGAAGTTCTTCACACTGAATCACCCGAATGGTTTTGGTATAATGCTCCGGTTACGTATCTGCTATTTCTTAATTGGGGCCAACGCAATGGAACATTTACGTCATAGTGTCCAAAACAAACTGGGCTATTTCTGAGCACACGTTCCAGAACTATCCAGGTTCTTGATGATACAAACACTGTTGCTTTTCTTGGCTTATGACATGCTGAGCGTATTATCTGCGCGAGATCTATTCGAAGCGGTGTGTATTTATAAAAATGATAAATTAACGGAATGTTGGTAGTTATTTTATTAAGGTAAGCCATCAAGGTAACATTTAAATCTTTCATCACGCGAATTAAGCAAGCTCAATTCTATAGTAATTAGATGATATTATTTTTTCGAATTTTTTTATTTGATTCGATGTACGTTCGTATTCAAACGGACACTGTCAACATAATTTAAAAAGTATTCATCGATTTTATCCGGAATATACAAATTTTAAACACATTTTTAAAAACTCAATGTACGAGGCGTATCCAGAAAGTAAGTGTACTGAGGCTCTCACGACCGGATGGATTTTATTTTCGACATGTTGGCTACACTTCCGTGTAGCCTGACCCTTCCCCTACGCAATGAGACCGGTTCGAGGTCAGTACGTTGAGAAGTGTCGACGCGACAACACGTTTCGTGAAAAATGTAAATCCAATCTCCCGCCAAGTGCGAAATACGGGACGTCATCCATTATCTCGTTTGGAAGGGAAAACCTCCGGTTGAGGTTTATAATGAGGTGAAAACTGCATATGGTGATAAAGCTATGAATCGTACGAGTGTGTACAAGTGGTGTCGCGAGTTTAAAAATGGTCGTACGTCTGTGCATGATGATCAGAGGAGCGGAAGACCTTCAATTGTGACTGACGAAATTGACGAAATTGTTTTGGGACTGTCAAGGCATAATTTTAATTGAATATATGCCTTAAGGAGAGACCATCAACTCTGCAAGATACTGTGAGACCCTAAAAAAATTGCGGAGGGCGATTCAGAACAAGAGGAGAGGCATGCTGACAAAGGGAGTCTACCTGCTGCACGACAATGCCAGACCACACACGGCCAACGCCACGAAGGAACTGCTCACTTCGTTTAAATGGGATGTCCTGAACCATCCCGCGCATTCCCCTGACCTAGCACCTTCAGATTACTATCTCTTTACCTCCCTGAAGCTGCACATGGGTGGAAAAAGGTTTTCAACCGACGAGGAGGTAAAGGAGGAGGTGGAGAAGTGGACGGAGGGGTTGGCGGGAAACTACTTCGAGGAAGGCATCAAAAAGTTGATACCCCGCTTCACCACCTGCATTGAGAGGAATGGCGACTATGTCGAAAAATAGCTTACATATGTACTACGGTAACCACGTAATTTTTTTGTTTAAATAAAAAAAATTGTAACCTACAAAAATTCAGTACACTTACTTTCTGGACTTACCTAGTATTTTAAGCTTGAGTTACTTCGAGAAGACCAAGGTTAATAATCAATCATGTGCTCCGTATTTATGTAACTGAAATAGATAAACCAAAGAGTACGCTGTGATTTGAATTTGAATGAGGGTGAAAAAAGTAGCAATTAAGGAGAGAGAGAGAGAGGGAGAGGGATGAAGCTTCGAAAGATCAAAGAAGGCACAGGTCAAAAAAGTTTACGAATTTTCAAACAAATCTAATGGCAGTGAAGAAGCTGTTCGCAGGATTTTCAGTTCGATTCCAGATGGCAATCAAATGAATTGTATTTCACTCGTGTTTTTCACATTCAAGCTTTATAAATATTAGTTAGTTACATTATAGAATATTACTTAATCAAAAAGTTTCATGAATTCTTTTTAAGGCGAACTTTTTAAAAGTAATAATATTACTTTAAAGTGAAAATTCTTTAAGGAAAAATATAATTTTGTTATTACGATTTATTTTGACCGTTTGTGATAAAGAAAGGCTCAGAAGGCATTTTTAAAAGCTCTAGCGTCTTGTATGTGGCTTAATCAAATCGTTAAAATTCATATTACAAGGAGTTAACACATTTTCATTTTTATCAAATGATAATAATATTAACCTTCGATAATTGGTACGGATATATAGGTAATTATAAGAATGTTTCTGTTGAATTAATCACTTTTAAATGAAGACAAATAATAATAATTCAAGTCGGTCGTTTCTATAGTTACTAACTAGGTCAGAGATAATTGGTAAAGGCACACTGGAATAGATCTAAGGACAAACTGTTGTCAATGTGGAGGAAATTCAATTAATTTGATCAGCACAATTAATTGTTTGATTCTTTCATTTATTATTGTAGGAGCAACCGTCTTCACATGACATGTTATCTTTGGATGTCGAAATATGCTTTATAATTAAACTAACAGAAATACTTCGTGTTGAGAGAGTGACATAACTTTTAATTGGGTACCCGATTGAAATGAAATAACCGTTCAACGTGTGCAGCTGAAATTATCAATCAAATGAATTTTAGTTGAGGAAGAGGAAACTTGCAAACAATGGAAGAAACTAATATCATTATTTTTTTATTTTGTCACGAAATATTTGATAAAATTAAATTAAATATTGTTAAATTATCAAGGAACTAGGAATAAGTAGCGATATCACACATTGTACAAATACTTTGTAGGTATATTTTGTGATAAAACAAAATATCAAAAGAAATTTAATTTAGCCTATGACGACATCTGTGGCCTGGTTAATAAGATTCTAATCCGACTAATCATATTTTGTGCGTGTATAGTATTTGGCAATTAAAGAAATTTTTTACAAGCTTTGTGGTCTAGAAAATAGGTCGCCTGTTTCCAACCAGGGGGTTGCGAGTTCGATTTCCGTTGTTTCCCAGATTTTTTACAAAAGGTTCCAGCCTGGTTTCTGGTTTCTCTGGAAGATATTGTCATATGAAAATAAACTCGTTAGCTTGTACTGTATATAACGAACGTGTAAAACAATACGAGTTCAATCAATTGTTAAATTGAATATATGATTTTAAAACTTTTGTTTTGCGTAAGATTTTCTATTTATTGTTACAGTATGTGACTATCAATATCAATTCTAAATTTATTAGTAAATAAACCGAATACAAATTTTTGTAAGGCAGTGTTTGTTGTAACTGAAATTAATAAAATTTAGTACAATCAATATACCGAATGTACCTCATCTCTTCAACCAGGATATTGCATCGACTTTCAGCTCGTATTAATATTGACAGCTTCTGGTTTGAGTAAATTGAGCGCTTTTATGTCTACACAGTCATATCACTTTGATGTCACAACATCTACATTTTTAATGTAGAGTTGTTGAATTCAGCAAGATCTACCTTTGCCATTTTCTCAATCTTAGACCTTGATTGGAAAACTGTTTATTTCATTTTAATGAAGTATTTTTTAGTTTTTTGTCCAATAAATTCGTATTCTCGTTACGCCTAAGAGAGATTTAACTTTTTCCTTCTCAAGTGTTGTATTGATTTAGTCTTATTAATTGTATTTCATAAATTTTTACTTTCCTGGTATTTTCATGCATCATATTTTTTTAAAAATATATCATGAAATGTTTATTTTTTCGGAAGATGTCAGTACATTTTCTTTTGTATTATAATTGTTTTTGTGATATAAAAATTACACTTAAGTGTCGTTTATTTTGTCAATAAATAAATGACTAATCTGATTGTTTAAAAAAAATGTACATTGATGGAAACTTAAAAACCAAAAATTAAGTTTGTAAATTGAAAAAACTCTGAATCAAATTTGTACAATTTCAAGTATTTAATGTGCAGTTATTTCCCTTTTCTTTGATATCTGTGAGTTTATGAGTGTATTTATGTGTTTACCAATTAGTGAATGATTCTATGTAAATTGAATATTTCTGATTTAAACACTCATTGTTTGAGTAATGTGATGATGGGATTTAATTTGTCTTCTATTTAAGTGTAATTTTTATGACTACTGTACATAGGTTTTGTTATCTTTTGTGAAACCTGCCTGTCTTAATTAGGCAGGAGAGTGCTTTGTTTATTTAATTGAAAAAATAAAAAACGGTTAAATAAATTTAAAAAATCTTATTACTTTTTCAAAAATGATAAACGTTTTCCAAAATATATCTACAGATAAATTAAAAAAAAAATAATGTAACTTAAGATTTGCGAAGTATCGTGAATATTATTGGCAAATGAAATAATTCGAGTATGTTGACTCCTATCAGATGCTGTATATCTATTCGCAGAGCAGACAAAGAACCGAGTTAGTCCAATATAATTGTTGTGGATTCTTCTTTCCGTCATATGATTGATTACATAAGCAGCCGTTCTGTGACTGATTAAAGTGGCTTAGCCACATTCTGGTGGCGTATGCGAGGAGCAGGTGGCGAAGTCACTTATGTAATTGGTACTATCGTTGGCCACCAATCGGCGCCAGAAAAATAACTCGTTGACTAATGACTTACATTTTTTTATTGTTTGGAGTAAACTAAACACAATGTTGTCAACTCAAGTGAAAAATAAAAGTTTGCTTATTCTTTTACTTTTTTTATTTCGATATCGTGCTTTACACACATACATCGATTCACACGATAGATACGTTCTGCTCGCGTTAGTCGAAATCACGCCAATGGAAACATTAAACTTACAATCAATTGGATGAGATGTTCCAGAATATCAATATCCACCTATAGATAGCTCATTTAAATTCGAATAAAATTGCCAAAAAATGCATAAAACGAATCTACTAATAAAAAAAAAATAAGAATGGTATTATCACGTACAGGGTGTGGGCAAGATGTTCTCGCGGCCGGGCTCGCCCTCTAATAGTGCAAGTGTATCTCAACCTCGGGATATTATGTGCTGAGCCCAGACTTTTTGATAGTTTCTCTTTTAAATGTATTTTCTTCGCCATTCTCTTGAGATTTATTATATGATATATGCATGTTGCTATCAATAAACCTATATTTATTAATTAGACGTTTTTATTAATATTTTTTTTGATACCACTAGAATGATTTAAAGGGAAAATATTGGTAAGTGACAATTATTACATGCGATTTACGTGTCACTTATTGTATGTGTATCTATTTATGGCAAATAGTGACTGACAATTATTGCACGTGTATCTATCTATTCATTATGTTACTAGTTTCCCCCTACACCAAACTGTTCCTTATATGCAAATGTATTAGAGGCCGTCTGCAGATATATCATTTAATAGATAATATTCAAATAATGAGGAAGTTGGTTGTATTTAAAAAAATCACCGTTCGTAACCGCGTAAAGGAGAAACCGCGTATAAAAGAAACACGTAAATTGAGGGATAGTTTAATTTTGTACATAATTTATATAATATATTTTTAAGAAAACGTGACATTGCTTGATCTCTCTCTCTCTTCTAATGGTGCTTCACGATTTAAAAGCGTGACGAAAATATTCCTTGCGCTTAGTGGTTCACTTATATAAATTCTTGGAGCGTTCTTGGGGAACTGGTGTTACTAATTAGCGTTATGTAAATATTTGTTTTTTTTTTAAATAAATAAATATTTTGTCTGTTGTTTTCGCACACAATTATCACTATTTATCGAGAATTGGTTTTGAAGAATTAAGATATAATTATAGCACAAATGATATTTTGAAAAAAAAAAAGGAAATGAAAGTAGTCAGAGAAATCGTAGGAGTTGTATGAGAAGATATATAAATAAGAGGTAAGACGATAATAATGGTAAGACGCTTGTCTGCCGATCCGGAGGTTGCGGGTTCGATCCTCGCTGGAATCCAAATTTTTTTTATGGAATTCCAGTCTGGTTTTCACTTAAAGCCCATTAAAACATCTTTCTTGTTGGTTGGAAGAGATTGCCACATGGCAATAAACTCGCCAGGTGAAATAAATGAAAAAAAAAGTCTGATGCTCTGCTTTCTCTGCCTACTTCGACCGGAACATGGCATGATTATATGTATGTATAAATTTGAACTAAAAGTTGATGTATTAAATATGATGAATAATATTTAGCACCCTGTGATATTTTGGGTATGCATAACAAAGAATTCAAGAAATACATATCAAACAAATATACAGAGTAAATGTAAGTGAAAGGTGTGAAAGAAAGACTAAGTAAGTTATAGTTAGATCAATTGAATGATATTTTGGAAGTCTAGCATTAATTTGGAAGTCAAATTTGGAATTTGGAATCAAATTTGGAATTCGGAAGTCTAGCATTCATTTGGAAGTCTAGCATTCAAAAAGTCTTGTATTCTTGTCATATCTGTCAACCGAGAGTCAGTATCAGAGTGTATAATACTCGTAATTAGTTAATGGCTGGAGAAGAAAAGGAAATAAACGATAAGGGATAATAAATGGTATCTTGTTTATAAGATACAAAGGTACGTTAATATGTAAATAAATTGAATACAAGGAATGTGTTGCCTTTTTATTTTGATATGTAGGCAATTTACCTACTAATGATATTTCTGCTATCACTGTTAAACCAAAAATGCAATTGAGAGTTTTTTTTAATAGGCAATTCAGCCAAACTAGAACGATTTATGGCATCAACTTCTAGTCATTATGTAATTATATAAGTCAATACAATAAAACAAATTTAAAAAAATGACAATTCTGGACAATTTGAAGTTTCAACCAATTACGTTTTAAAAATTTAACAATCAATCTATAAGTGAAAAAGTTCTGCGAAGAAAGAACAAACGCAACTTTCATTGGAAGCGGTTAAAATATGGTTTTTAGTAATTCAAATCTGTCTCGCAAGGTAAGAGTCAATAAAATAAATTAAATTATTTGAAAAAAATAAATATTTTGAAGATTTCTTTGTTTTTTAGGCAATTTACCCTGCTGAGAGAGCTTTATGGAAGATTGATTTAAAGTTTCAACTGATGAAAAACAAACATTTCGACGAATTTACCAGATCTAATTATCACCGGCCTGTGCTAAATAAAGAATTTTCAGTAGGGTGACAGAGTGGCAGTAACTTTTGCGGATCATAAACACGGTAAGGTGGGAAATTAGCTATTGCCAGAAATCTGAGCTAAATTTATCAAGTTAGTCGTTACCAGCACCGCTTTGCTAATATAGAATATTGAAGAAAATCATAAAATATTCATAACTTTGATAGTCTAAATATCATTAGATAATAATGCATAAACTTATCGTTAAAATGTAAAGTGGTTTTCAAGGAAAAAAAGGTCATTGAAAATTTAAGTATAATAATCTATGATTCTAGAATACCGATCAGTGTTTATATAATGATCACGTTCATTGGTTGTTATAGCAGCATTTTGTATGCATAAAGTGTCAGTTAATCATTATTGTTATTATTATAACAAAATTTATGTTACATACATTATAAACAAGTAGCTCATTTCTTATAAAGTAGTAACTCTCTTTTTTGGGTACTATAGGAATTGAGTCCTAAATAACCATGTGGAAAATAGGTATCAAAATAGGTCATGGAAATTGTCTACCTATTTCTATCTTAGTCAGTCACTGAGATAAAATATTCACGGATACTCATGGTCAGTGGTGCAATATGGAGTGTCACTAAGGGGTAGACCTCTCTTTATATAATATATTATTATAATATAATCTTAATATTGCATTTTCATAGCATATTTTCCAGTTTTCACATGCATACAATGACGTTTGTGTAAGCAATTTTAACATTTAGTCTAAAGAAAATTCAGAGAAATTTAAATGGTTCTCATTCGGCATCCTTGGGTTGATCAGCAATGCAATCAATTATGAAACGGGAACTAACAAATAATTGTTCTTTAGGTATCTCTATGAAACAGTTTACAAAAATGTCAATGTCTCATAAGTATTCCTTCTCAAGAAATGGAAGAGTTATGAGAAACATCGAACGGCGTGTAGCGATAGGAAACAAAGGCTATGGGACACTAAAACATATGTACTCGAATCGGGCAGTATCAACATCTGCTAAGATGATAGTCCACAATGGTACTTTAATACCAAGTTTGATATATGGAAGTGAAACGTGGACATGTAAACAGGCTATAAAGAACTGAATAAATGCTGTTGAAATTGTGTACTGAGAAGAACACATGGGGGATAAAGTATGATAGAATACGAAAGGAAGTCTTAAGGGTTGAATTTCAATTTAATACTGGTGTATTAAGTAAGATGAAGAAGAACACTTTGAGATGGTTTGAATATGTAAAAAAGAATGAATGAAGAAAGAGGAATGAAACAAACATATATCGCTAATGTGAGTGGAAGACGTCGTAGAGAAAGATCAAGGAAAGTATTTATGGATCAAGCAAATTATATTTTCATAGAAGGAAACGTAAAAAGTTAAAGATATCATAGGAGATATACCATAAGAATGTAAAAGAGGCGAATGATGTGTGTCGAGATAAAAAAGTCTTGTTGTCTGTTATCTCTCTCTGCCTACCCCGACAAGGTAATAGCGTAATGGTATGTATGTATGTGGTAAGTATCTTGGACATTGAAAATTTGTCACGAAAGCAGAATAAATGCGATAAAAGTACGTCCATTCCGAAGAATGTCTGGTAAAACAATTTCGACAGAGAAATAATTTATTATGTAAAGGATAACCGTTTTTTTTAAAACATATGTTATAAGTTAAATTATGTAAATTTCCTTTATCCACATTGAGATAATGAGTTATAAAATACTTGAAAAACAATTATATCTCTAAATTAATTGAAATCAAGGACGAGGTAGAGCGAGGAGACAATAGCATGTTAGAGATTTGTCCTAGACCATAAACAATATTATGTGATGGTATGTTATTTACGCAAGTTGAGCGTTAAGGACCAGTTAAAAATACATTGAGTTAAAAAATGTATGAAAAAAATGTCTGAAATCCGACAAGAATCAAAATTATCACTTCAATCGTTGAATAAATACGCTTACCACCAGACCTCTGACTCTAACAACTCAGTGAGGAAATATAGAAAGAATAAGTTATACATGGAAGATTATACTTATTTTTTTAATACTTATGTCACATTCATAATTATTTATGTCATTGTTTGAACTAGCGTAATAAAAACGTCAATTAAATACTCAAGACTGATTTCAAATTATCCGTTGACACAAAAAATGTTTTTATTTAGTTTTTGATGTCGTTGCTATAGATATGTGTGGTACTATTTGCATCAGATACAAACATTGAATCTATGGAAAACCATTATGTCATAAGACACGAAAATTAATAAAATTGATTTTTATTGACGCTTATTCTCATTAACAAGACGTCTTAAGATAACTTTCAAATTTGATGACAGAATTTAAAATTATGTCGTAAGGATTTATAATATTGATGAAAATATTTTGTAATAATTTTAAGCTTCAATATATATTAAGATATTTTTATTTCTAAGTTAACGATCTTACAAAAAAAAACATTTTAGTAAAGAATGAAATAAAGATCTTGTTATATATAAGATTATTTCGCGACATTTTTGACGATTTATGTCTTCATCTTTAGACGACGTGATTATGTAAAATTTTATTTTCCTCTATATACAAGAGCCTAGCTTCTTATAATATTCTAATTTATCTATTATATTCTTTATTTTTATCATTTTAAATTAAATACATCTTAAAACATAATTTATTTCAAAAATATTTGAAAGAATATTAATTGGTATCTACATATTTTAGAAATATATAGAAAGAGTGGAAATAATAAAACATACTTCTTTGCCAATGAGGTGGGTGAACGAGATATGAAAGGTACTCGTAATTTAGGGACGGCTACTTCTAAAACCTTATACCATAGTCAATTAAAATTTATGGCTTTTGCACACGTCTGGTGTCAGTATCACATCTCATCTCATTCAAAGATGATGCTATTTGCATGTGTATTATCTTGAAATTGTAAAAATTAAATAAATAAACAAAATATAAAAATAAATAAATAATCAAATAAACTAAAGAAAAATGAACAAACAAATAAATAAGTTAACCCTTCAACGCGTGCTAGATCCTACATGGCAAATCTATTTCAATTTTCTTAAATATTCAATATAATGGTGAACAAACATAATAATTTTAAGTTCTAAGCTTTTCCAAAACTGATGTGATTTTCATGTTCATTGCTAATATGCACCTTAAAATGTTTAATTTTCGGATATCTGCAGTGACCTCTTTTTAGTTTGAGATTTCATGAAAGAATCAATTTACCATGGGCTTGAGTATGTAGTTATAGATTCAGTATTTTAAATTCAGATTTCGATAAATAATTGTTTACCTTTTATTTCGACACTAATGATTTTCTTTCTTAGTGACAAGTAGTTGTATATAAGAACTAAATTTGAAAGTGTTAACTAAGCAAAGGCGTAACGGACATGACAATATGAGTTCTCTCCTAGTTCATTACAATATGTCAGATTTATTTAATGTAATTATATTCATGAATTCAAGTGCAATTGATATAATAAATATTTATTCATATATGCAATTGTATTGTCGCTGAGGCAGTTATTGTTTTATCTCAATGTGATTTTGTTAAGTTCGTTTTACAACTGTACTCAAAAACATTAAATACGGGACCCAATAAAATAAACATATATTTTCATATTTCATTACATGTTTTATTCAATTTCCCGTCGAAATTTTTTGTTTTTTCATTTAAAGGCCTTTTTGAGTATTATAAGTTTTGGGGATTTATTGATTCATCTGTATTGTTTTTAAATCAATTCATTGCTACTTTTGATTGTGCATTTACATGATACTTCTCGACTTTCAATACTCCTGAATTGTTCATGAGCAAGTGTATTTAATTTGTTGTGAACAATAAATGACTTAAAATTAAAATGTAAAGCAATGTTTCTTGATGCAACAAGATGTGCAATAATTTTTATTGGAATAAAGGACTTAATATTTTAATTGAAAACGCGATCCACTTTTAATCACTTTAGTGGTTCATGTTAGACTATCTGGATTCTATTTTATTGGTAAAATCCAAGGACAAGGTATTTTTCACAGTTTTGTGAAGATCCGTACATTGGTGTAATTTATCATGAATATGTAATATGTATGATTTTTAATAGTAAAGTTAAAATATTACACGAGAAACTGTGCAAGGTGTACTTGCAGCAAATATTAAATAACACATATACAAACATGAAATAAAAAGTTTAAGAAAGTGTATATATGAGTGTTAACGTAGTCAGTTCGAACCACAAGCTACGCTACTCTTCGAATAAAACGGGGATTTTTCCTTCTAGTAAGCCAAAGTATAAAGATATTTGAGACTTTGGTCGTAACGTATGTATTAGTTTTTAGAAAAATAATCATATACATTTAAAATAAGATAACGAATTATATTCCATTCATTTTGGTTTCAATGATAACAAATATTTATCTGGACGATAATTACATTTTAAGGTGAAGAAGTAAAATAACTTTTTTTGCGTACTATAAAAAAAAGATTAATATTTCAAAACATTTTTTTAATTGTATAAAACATGATAGTGTTGTCAAAGATTAGTTATAGATTTAAACCACAGATTTAAATTAAATATCAAATCTTATCACCATACAAATCTTATCACCATACAAATCTTATCACCATACATATGATATATAATTTTTATAAACGTTGATATTTTATTACTTATTTCTTTGAATATCAAGATTTTAGAAATTGAGAATTTCTTAAAATAAACCACATAATGTTTTCAAAACTAATGAACAGTTGTCAAATAATGTTACGTTTACATTTCCAAGTAATGATCATTATTTATAGATTATGTTTCATTAAAACAAACATTTCACATAATACAGCTAGTTGCAAATGCCAAAATAAACTTGGCCGCTTAATTTACTATGTATAAGACGTCGCTAACAAAATGTTTCGCATAACTAAGCAGCTAATTATGTGTAAGAATAGGTGCGAACACGTTAGTGTCTATCGACACTCCTTTAGAATGGGAACAAAGCATAGTGACAGGGGAAATTATAAAAAAAGGTGCATGCGATAGGATGAGGAAATGAATGGAATATGAAAATATTGTTGTTAAATCAGATAACCAATATACGAGTATGAGTATGTTGTGATAGAAATAATGGAAAAAGCGATTCAATAAAAAGATACATTTGATTTTAGTTATTATTATTTATTTTACGTAAATGTATTTTAAGTACACAGAACAATTAAACACTTGAATATGAAAAATCTACACAGTAAACTTTCATTAAAATGATAGGTCTGTTTCACTTTCAAAAGCATTGTCAATTGGTCACTTTTATAGAAGGCTGGATATGGGTAGACGGAAATAAGGTGTCTGGTTAAAAATATTTTCTAATAGGCGGGGCTGAATGCTAAGGAGCTTCTCCATTCTGTGTGAGACTGGAAAAAAATCATTACCAGTATTCCAAAATCATGTTGCTGATCGTTGACATCTACTCGTAAATGGATACGAAACTATATTCGTAAAATAATAAGATGATTTTTACAGTATTTTACTCATATCTAATAGTTAAGTTGGCTTACTGCAATAAATGTAACATTATCTTGAAATCGTGTGTACTTAACGAAATGTCATGGAAATTGAACTTGTCGAAACAAAATCTTAGATCTCTCAACCAAACTTATCTTTTTTTCGGAAATTATAAAAAATATTTTTATGAATCAGCTAAAAATGGAGGTTTAATAATGGGACGAATTTGTTTTAAGATCAAAGTATACTTTTTAACATTCTTAAATTGCAGTTTTTAAGTTAATTTCATTGTTTGAATGAACATTTAGATTTAAAAATATTCTTTGTATGAACATTGATATTTTGCTATGAATAAAAACGAAGACATTTGAATAAATAACAATTTAAAAATAAAGCTCTCTACTGCAAAAAATAAAACCGTGAAAATATCAATCCTCAGCGTTGAAATTGATTAATGGAATATTTCATCAACGCTGCAAATTTTGTTTTGTGAAACATAAAAATTATTCATACTTTGCAGGAAGTATTCTAGAAGAGTGTAAATGTTCTAATTATCTTTATCTACTAGAAGCATATGAAATAGTACAAATTATCGAAGTGATCCTAAAAGCCTACAAATAAATTAATTGGAAATAAGGTTGTTGATTTTCAAAGCCGCGATCAAATAAATGACACAGAAACCTGAATTTTGAAGCTTTTTGTTTAAGAAATCACTAGCTACAGTGTGTAACTAATATGTTACGACATATAGCATACATTAAAGAATAAAAAAATGTATTTCAAAAGACAAACTTAATTAAATTAAAAATGTATTTAACTTTTGAGTTGCCCGAAAAGTTATTTCGTATTTAAGATCATATTTATACGCAAAATAGCGCAAAGTTGTTTTATATATTTTCAGTATTCAAGCAATCTCTTGTGTCGTAGAATGGTAGTTATTCTTCATTAAAGCTATGGTTTGGTTGTCATCAGTAGTGATTGTCCTTTCAGAGTGTAAACCATCATCAAGTGTCGTGTCATCATTGTAGGATTTATAAAAACACATTTTACACACATAGTCGCTTACTACATTATTTTCATACACTATATACTCGTATACCTTGATACACTTTATACTCGTATATCTTCATGCACTATATACTCGTATATCTTCATACACTATATACTCGTATGTCTTCACACACTTTATACTCGTATATTTTCATACACTATATACTCGTATATCTTTTTTGGTTTGCTTCACATTTTTTTCTTTTGTGGTAGTACAAAAGTACCATATGAAGCATCGAAAAACAACTTATTTTGTCCTATTTTCAAAATAACGCTTAAAAACCCCTCTTGCATTTTGAATAATAGTGAAAAAATTCGCTTAACGGACACCTTTTATAATAATTTACATCCAGCACATTTGGATTGAAGTTATTGACGAAAATTTTAACTGTACGACATTTATCCTAGAAATACGAATGACCTTTTTTGGACAACACATCTCGAATTCAACATAAGTGTTGAATTTGAGATGGTGATAAAAGGATGATAATTATCATCAGCTACCTAATAACAATTGAGGATATTTTGGTTACTATCAATAAATTAGGATAGAATAAATTATTAACTATCAATAAATTAGGATATAATAAATTATTACTAGAAAAAAAATAGGTGTATTAAATTTTTGGTAAAATTTTCATTTTCTGATGAGAAAACAATTTAAATCCACGAATTATGATCGAACTGAGATGATCGATTTAGTAATTAATAGAAAAACTATTAAATTACTATTTTAAATGAAGAAAGGACCCAAAGAAAACTTATAATTTTAACCACAAAGAAGAAATTCTCCTTAGCTGTTAAGTATAATATATTACATATAACTGTAGGATGTTTTATGTTACCAAATATACAAAATCTAAATGATCGAGGGCGGCAAACAGCTGAGCAGGAACAGTTACGAGTAGATGGATAATGCATCCCACAAGCGAGGCTCAAGAGCCACGAGGTCTGTAGAGTGATTGCGCTAATTTGCAATGACGCTACGCGCGTCGGCCACCTCCGTAGCCTTGACCACACACAAGAAGGAAGAAGAAGAAGCGACCAGCGGTAGACAGCTGAGCCGCCTTCGCACCAATGTACACAATAATTCGGACCTTCGCAGTTGGGCGGGGTATTCTGCATGGGCGGCCAGACGAGAGACACTCGCTGTGGGCTGGCACAACGAACCCGATCAGCTGTTACGTCTTCCTTGTTTTGATGCTTTTCCGAGAATCCGGGGGTAGGCGGCGTAGGCCTAACTCTCGGCCACTCTCAGCGCTCTCGCCGGTATTACGTCAACAGCGGGCGGCACTCTTTCCAGTTACATGTCTCGTTAATTAAATAATATAAACAAAAACACATTTAGTACGAGTACGAGTATTTATCATCATTTCTGAATCTCTGTAATTTTTATAATTCTTCCATTTTTCCTCTCGATAAATTTTTGATAGGTTTCATTGTGCCGTATGTAACTTAGTCACTGTTGTACAAAAGCTCACTAATCAAAAATTCATGTTTTGAATCATTGTTTAAGTGAATGTGTTCTGGAGGAGAGGTCTTGAATAACTTTTTTTCTACTACAGTTCTAGTGGCTCTTCCTAATTTTTAATTATCAATTTAAAATTTTGATATTCCACTGCCACATAGTATTCTAACACTTTGAGCGGGTTTTATATCCAATAAGTTTTAAATATATTTTTTTAAGAATACACCATTTAAATTAATAACAATATATTTCCTATGATAAGATACACTATATCGTATTATTTTAGTTAAATTCTCTTAAATATTAATTTGAATAATATTTATATTTTAATTTAATGTCTTAATGTACTCGTAACATATGTGTGTAAAATGTCTAATTTTCGTACTTCTATGTTATAATGGGTGAACGGCAAAAACGAGAAAGAATAAGACGAGAAAGAATTCGTTTTATTGTTGAGTTTTCCATTATGCGGTCCTTAACATATCATAACATATCTCTTATATTTACTTTTGTATACCATCATGCTACTTTTGGGGAAGATAAAAATGAAAGGCCTTAAAAAAAGACAACACTAATGTTTTGTCTTTGACTATACTCTTCTCCCCAGTTCTCCCTTATCCAAATTCAACGTTTCACCAAATTTTTCATTCCGGTAATATTTCAATGTTCCTATCTCTCTTCCATATTTTTTAATATCTTTGTGAAAAAATATGGCGTATAATTTATTTCCTTATGCCTCTGCACTGAGCAACACTTAAAAATGGTTACGTGTTGTGGATACAGTGTTTTTCAAAAGGGTACGTTAGGCAGGTATATAAAAATTGGCAGACTTTGAGTAATTTAATTATATGAATAAGGTAAGCCAGTATATTATTTTTGTAACAGTAAAACAACTATATTAACAATACACACATACACATCATTACGCCGTGTCCTTTACGGGGTAGGTAGATACAACAGTTCCTTAACTTTTCTATTCAATCACACTACTTTTGCCTTCCCCAAAAACTTCAATTATTTCAAACTTTTCTCTTTACCTTTACTTGAAATCTGGTCTATTCGATTCTGACACGTTTTCCTCGTTCTACTTTATCAAGCGCACCTTGCACTTCGGACTGGTATACTCGCTTAGTCGTTATTTCATTAGTCATTCTCTTCATATGATCAAACCATCGTCAAGCTACTTTCCTAATCTTACTCAAAATATCAATTTTATCCACGCATTCATTTACGATGTATTCGTTACGTCTTCTTTCATACATTAACACTCCACATATTTATCTTTGTGCAAGCATCTTCATGGCATTTATTTCTCTTTACTCTTCTACCAATTTCAAGATTCCGTTCTATATGTAAAGGTGGTCACCAACACACTATTATGTATTGTCATTTTTGCTACTGATATTTATTGCTCGGTTGGTGTATATTACATTGAGTGCTCTCCTTACCTTGTCTCATGTCGCTACTCTTTTTTCAATATCTCTTTCAACTCGTCCATCTCATCCACATACCGCTTAAATAACAGATCCTCTCGACCTGCTCCAGTTTCTTTAACTTAACTTTACAAGTAAAACATGGTTTCAAGAAGATATTTGGAAGTAGTTTATCGTTGACAAGTAATTTTAAATGTTGACTATAATATTATATGATACCAATCTCCGTAAACTAGTTAATAAGACATTTTACTTCCAAGGGGGTTTTGGGTTCGTTTCCCGTTGGTACACAGATTTAAAAAAAAACAAAGGGTTTCAATCTGGTTCAATTTAAGACTTAACACCTTTCTGGTTGATTGAAAGCTATATTTACATGGCAATAAACCCGCCAGGTTATACTGTATACAACGAATATATTATATAGTACATAACAATACCGAATTGCTTTTTTGATGATAAAGTTGTTTTTGGTAAATATTGTTGAATCACAACGACTCTTACTCTTACATACAAAGAGCTTACAGCAGCCGCTACTGGTCACATGAGGTAACGGTTGGTCGCGTCTCCATACCTATATGATATTCCTACGCTTGGCCGGAGAGTTCTCACACTCATTACGAGCGTGTGTTTACCTACTCATTTTTCTCGTATAGAAGTGTGAACATTTCTAACCGGTTTATACGTTTATAAACAAACAATTATAATTTCGAAGGCAAATTAGCTATTGGGCTGAATTGATGGTGAATGCAGGTAAACCCAAAATTTCGGAACCAGTGAAAAGTGCTTGAGTTCTCAATGGAGTTTAACCAACATTTATGTATTAATGAACAGTTTTTTTTATATAAGGCATTGTATTTTATTACACTCATATTGTAGACATTATAATCTAGCAAGAGTATTACCACTTGGCAATCTCTTCGAGTTAATCAGAAACATGTTTAAGAAGTCTTAAGTAAAAACCAGAGGTGTGTAAATAACATAGCACCGATGTTAGATATTTCTTCTACTTGTTGAACGGAGGGATGACAAAATACTGATACGTCAAAATTACAATGCATAGATACGTGGGAGTAGTCGTAGGGAACATAATAATTTGGAGAATTCTACGAAAAATAATGTAATTGATACAAAAACTTCTATATATAATATTTACGTTTGAGGTCATTTAAAGTAAAATACCATTGAAATAAACAAGCTTGCTGTCCCAATTGTTCCAAAAATATCCCAATATACGTCATACTTTACTTTATTTGATGATTATTGATCGACTCTTTTATTTGGTTTCGAGAATAGCTTTCATTCATACATCATACGAAGTCATTTATATTTATAATTATATGTGAATGATATGAAAATGAAAACTGAATTTCAATGATTTTAATGATTTTTTGTTTTAAAAAAAAAATCATTTATTGATATCGCTTAAACCTGCTTTTGCTAGTTAAATTTAAGCTTCAAAATAATGTTCTTTATAAATTTATTTTAATATTTCTTTCCTAAAGCTAAATCTATTTGTATATTCATAGCCCAACAAATCCTTGATTACTTGCATGAAACAGCAACTTTAAAACATATTACGTTTGTCTTCAAGAATCATAAATCGAAAAGTAACATGATGTGTCGGCGACACCCGTGATCCAGCTGGTGTGTTCGATTTCCAATGGTACTCAAAATAACCAAATAAAAAAATTGAGCTCCAGTCTGACTAAAAAAATGTCTCGAAAATAATTTCTATATCTCAGCCAAGCGTGGTATTACCAACACACACGACGACGGACAGTGATTACATGTCATCCCGAAACGTTATTCAAAATTCAAAGGTTCAATTTCCAAGATATACTACAATGTTGACTCGCGGCCACGCTCTTCAATATGTCCTCAATGTGGAAATGTTGCCAAGTACTAATAAAATGCGAGAAAATTTTATTTGAAAAACCTTGTGTACGAAAAAAAATATAAAACCTCGTTTTCGAAAATATTCACTCATTTTCGCTTTGATCTGAGATGATTTATTTTGCACTTTGTCCGATAAATTTTGTGGCCTAGTCGGTAAGATGTTAATCTTCCGACGCGGTGGTTTGCGGGTTCCATTCCAGGTGATACCCGATTAAAAAAAAGAGTTTCAGTATGGTTGTCACTTAAGCCCTCTTTAACATATTTTTGGATGGTTGGAAGATTTCCACATGACATATGCCCGCAAGGTTGTACTATACCTTTACAAAATAGTGCAATACAATGTACAAACTTTGCGGAGATTATCGAAATACAGATCACTATATTGAAGGTATTTACTTCTTACATACCTACAAAGTCGCCGGAAAGAAAAAGTGGTCAAAATACACGGTGTAAAATAGATTGCTAAATAATGAAAAAAAATATCTCTCCGATGTTACTGACTCCATAAAAAACATCACAAAAATTGGCAAGCCGAAAAGTTTTTCGACAGACGGTATAATTATCCTGAAATAAAGACTGATCGAAGTGGGATATTAGTGTTTTTTGAACCACTTCCAACGCATTTGCAATAGTTTATTATTAAAGTTGATGTTTTTGAGATATTTAGTGAGCCAAGGCAGAATTCACTGGCACAAAAAAACGCAGAGAGAAAAATAAAGCCAATATATAAAAAAAAATATGAGTCGAATATGTTTACGGTGCTGTTGATAGATTATTTTGTTGGTGATTATCGCACTTCTTGATTGATCGGTTCAAGTTTGCGAATGGACTATCGAGAGAGAATTTCATCTCTGGTCCTACTCCGACTCATCGCTGTAACATAAATGTGTTGATGCGATATTTTGGTAAGCCGCTCACGCACGTCAGAGATCCAAGTTGGCTCTCGCAATCGTCCAGAAATAGTCAGTTATGTATTATATGTATATACTTTCCTTTGGCCCATGCCGTAACTTCTCCATCTTGTCTATAAAGGGTTGATGAAAGTCTAATTATTGAATTATAAGAAAATTTCTATAATAAATAAATTGATATTGTTACATACTATATAAAATACTCGTAATGGAGATATTCATAGTTTGTCCAGCTTCTTTAATAGCAGAAAGCGCATTACAACTGAAAGTTAATTTTGTATTATTATCGAAAGTGAAATTTGTATTAAACTTTTTTGTATATAATACAGTATTACGGGTATATTACCATGTGGAAATCTTTTATAACCAACGAGAAATATGCTAGCGGCCTTCGGTGAACATTGGACTGGAATCTTTTTTAACAAAAATATGAGATTTAACGTAACTTGAACTCGCAATATTCAGTTCGGAAGACAGTCATCTTGCCAATTAAGCACCGGAGATCGTATTATCAAAGTGAAATTTTTTTAAGGGTCAAAGACCATTATGGATGAATCAATACGATTTCATGTAAAGTATTAATTATAATGAGGTGTTAAACTTGTAAAATATTTGGACTTGAGTAATTTCAGGAAGAGGCATCTCACACTTCTTGTGAGATTACACGTGACTTAAACCATGGCGCCCTTGAGGTGACTTTGATCGATGTTGAAATGTTCAAATTATTATATTTACAAGTGTATGTAGCATGAAAATTTGGCTTTTGTTCCAAATACTTATTTTTTTACTCGTAATTCACTGTGTGGTACGATATATTTGACTTTTCCACGTGATCGAGCATGATTGTCAAGCATCTTGTAAATGGAAGACGCCTGTGCATGTATTGATTATTTATATTGTGCAAACTATTGTACTTCAGCGAGCAAGCATTCTTGACAGATCAAATTCATTTTCCGATGGCAAGGAAATAAAGTTTCCCAGACGGTCGACAGGTGTATTCTGCTGCAGCATTTCATTAGAGATTTAGCAGCATTTTAGTTACAGAAAAACATATGATACATTCAGATGTAAATCGGTCTAAGAGTAAAACCCGTGTTTTATAATGTACACAATATATTTCGAAATCTCACTATCGAGGATTTAAAAAAAAAACCATGACATTGAACAGTATTAACATCAAGTTAGTAAGATTCCCATAGTTGTTTGAATCTTTCAACTTTGAAGTATCAAAATATATTAAGAATATCGCATTACTTTCACGACGTGTATTACATTTCTAAGTCTGACATACAAAAGTGTGCAATACCATGTGATGTAAACCGATTGTTTTCGCAGTATGCGAACATAAACGATAAGTTCAGATTGGTGTGGCATCTATCTTTAGACTTGCCCACGACTCGACCGCCTAAAAATATCGCACTCCGTAAACGACATAGATGTTTGCGTTATTTTTGTACATGTTGTGTTCATTATTGACGTATGGTGTGGATTCAGCCTCTTTGGAATGTGAAGGAATTAGCGAAAGAAATTGCTGCCAGTTGGAAGACTGTTACGATATATGAAAAAATCATATTCGTAAATTTATGACATAAATATGTGTCGTCGTATTGGAATCATAATTCTGAAATAGATTTTGATTTCATTTACAAAAATTCAGCAAAATATTATAATTCAAAATACGGAAGTAACTAAAAATATTTTTGAGTCAAGGTAACATACATTTCAGAAATAAAAAAAAACATACCCTTGGCTTCAAACGTTAATGTTTTCAAGTATGATCAAATTTACTTTGTGAATTCCATTGATAGAATGATAATATCGGAACTGGTGTTTCGAAATCCTTTACTGAGCTTTTCGACTGGTAAAATAAATATTAATTATAAGTAGAGAATGACTGTGTGGTAACGCACTGGACTTTCATGCGGAAGGTCGCCGGTTCGAATCCCGCGCTGTGCTACTCCCCTCGAATGACTGGTATTTTTCCGCTTAGCATTTCTAGTATTCGGGGGTATAAGGATACCTATGACTTCGGTCATATCTATTCTTTAAAAAAAAAAGGGAACAACATGCCGGTGTGCTCCAATCGTTTCACTTCGGTTGGTCATTGGATCAAGTACAGTGGTGTACTCAGTGAGTTTGCTGGTTCGTAACGGCTCACTCACTTACAGAGGAGAAAAAAATAAAGAAACAAAACACCATGGCACAGCCTCGCTTTCCAACTAAATTGTCGTTGGACCGGTGATGGGATCCTCGACTACGACGAAACATAAATTATATGTCGTAACCTATTTAAACAAAAAATGCGTGATGAGGAATATATGATATGTAGTTGAAATATTAATAGTTAAATGCTACTCGTGATTTGTTTTAAAATGCATAAATGTTGATACTTTAGATACACTCCCTCTGATTGGAGGAAGGCAACCGTTGTACCTTTGTATATGGTAGATATAAGGGAAAGGGTTCTATAATGGAGTGCAACAACTACAGAGCCCTAAGTTTATTAAGTGTGTAAATAATCTTTGTATTAATTTATCACAAAATAGAGCGAGTAAGGAAAATAATTTAAATTAAAGTATGACGCGTAAGGTGTGCTTTTTGGTAGTCGAGGATGCATGGACCAGATTTTTGAATTTCGGAACATATGTCAGATATGTTTGAAAAGAGGGAAAAATATATTTCGTGCATTTGTATATTTAAAAAAGAACGAATGATCGTGTAAGAAGAAATAACTTGTGAGAAATATTGAAAGAGTATGGCGTGAATGATAAATTACTAAGTGGAATTGCCTCACTGTATGAAGACATTGAGGCAATTGCACTGCGTGCATGTATAAGAGTAAACGGAGAACTCACTGAGTGGTTTATAATTACGAAAAACATAAAGCAAGGATGTATTATGTCGCCTTGGTTATTTTATTTATATATTATATATAGATTTTTGTGTGCGCGGTCTAAAAGATGATGAGATAGGTGTAAGAATGAGTGAAGTAAATGTGTGTGGACATCTGTACGCAGATGAGATGGTTATGCTTGCCGAAAATGAAGGCAATCTAAGGGATATGATACGAGTAAGTGAGTTCTATGAGAGATATCTAGTAAAAGGTTTTAAAATGAATGAAGCTTAATTAAAGGTTATAGTTATAGAAATAAATATGGTAAAAAATGTGTGTCATGTATGGGTTAGCTCAGAAAAACAGGAGCAAGTGGATGAGTTCTGTAATCTGGGTAGTATGTTAACAAGTGATGAGCGAGTTGAAAGGAACATTGAAAGTAGGGTAGCGACAGGGAACAAGGTAAACGGAGCACTTAATGCTATATTCGAAAACCATGTAATATCAACAGTAGCAAAAATGATAATATATAATAGTGTGCTGGTGCCCACCTTGATTGGAATTGGTAGGATAAAGATAAGAGTAAGATTAATGTTGTGGAGATGCAAGTGTAAATAAAAAAGTGTCAACGTAAGTAAGAAGACAGAATAAAGACACCATAAATTAATGCATAGATAAAATGGATGTTAGAACATCCATTTTATCCATAAGTTGAAGAACGGAGCTTCAAAATGATTTTTACAAGAGGAGAAAATTAATGATGAAACAATGATTAAGTGATTGAGTATACAAGTTAGAAGTGCAAGGTGTGCATGGAATAGGAAGACCGAGAAAAACATGGCTGGACTAAATGGACGAGATTTTAAAAGAAGGTTCAATGAGAAGTATGAATAAAAGAAGATTGTGCATGACGAGATGTATGTTATGTTTGTGGATCGAAAAGTTGAGAGATCTATCCTCTCTGCCTTCCCTACAAGGGACACGAGGTGATGATATATCTGTATGTATGTTTTTCATGTTTAAGAATTTTCTACAGTATAACTCAAATACTTGTTTATTTATTATCAGTTTTTTGCGAATTAATTCAAAGGGGAATTCAAGATTTAACTATAAATTTAATGGTTTAATCATATTTTAAAAACAATCTCATGTATAATTTGTAATTAAATCGCTCGTTTTAGGTCAGGAAAAAAAATGAAGTAAATCGTCGTGCAAAGTGCTTAATTACGTAGACGAGCATTATCAAGGAATAAAAATAAAACTCTTGATTTTTTCTCCACCTTGTTTTTAAAATATTAA
Source organism: Odontocerum albicorne (assembly GCA_949825065.1). Lineage (NCBI taxonomy): Eukaryota > Metazoa > Arthropoda > Insecta > Trichoptera > Odontoceridae > Odontocerum > Odontocerum albicorne. The sequence continues at coordinate 11,902,410 of OX463851.1, forward strand.
TGTGCATATTTCAAACCCATTGTATCCTCCTCAGGTGAGTTATTTATTTAAACAAAGTCAAGACTTCTTTTTTATTTCAGTTTTTATGAATTTTCACAAAGTGAGGCTTGAACCATTGGAACAAATATATTGTTACTCATGACTGGAGAGCGTTTTGAAGATTTTCTTTAAATTTTATATAAACATGATAAAAATATGGGTTTAAAAAAAAACATTCTAAATCATGAACAAACTTCTTAGGCAGTTACTTTTAGTCAACTTCGTAGGAAAAGACAAGGTTGTTTGAAGTGAGTCTAATTGGGTTTAAATTACCATAAAGAAATCTCTCGATTCAAATTAGTTTTCCATTCATGAAATATAATAGCTATGCTACTTCCTTTGAGCGGTAAAAATTGCATCCCAACATCTTGTAGAAAAAAACACTTATAATTTTCCAAATATACATTTGTTTCAATAAACACATTTTTATGACAGATATGCACCATATACTCGTAAATAAAAACTTGAATGTGACACAAGCAATAAATACCCCATTGGTAATGAAATTGTTAAGATATGAAAATTTATTTGGTCAAATAATAATTTAACCTCTTCAGACTTGGCGTCCATCATAATGGACACATAGTTCATATACGCTTTGTGATAAATTTCTGTTGTTTGATAACAAATGATGTTCAGGTTCCTGTATTATCGACTTTGAACGTTTTCAGCGCCATTTATCTAAACGATTGTTGCATTTTGTGTCATAATGTTGCATTTTGTGTAAATAATAAACTCATAAGCAAGAATATTCCTTCAAACCTTAAAATTAATTCAGGTTTGATGAAGTTTAAAATGATTCAAAGATGAACTACACATATGTTACGTACATAGCATCACGCGATGTACTTTTTGGAGTAGATAGAGAAGATAGAACCTTTCACCTTTCTTTCCATACACTCAGCTCTCGCCACATCTTAATCCATACATTTTGTTATACATGATCTCATGTTTTTCATACTTCTCACCTTTCTCTCTGTTAAAATTTCTCCAACTATTTCCATCACCTTTTTCCTCGGCCGACTCCTTCCTGTCTCTCAATTACTTCCAGACAAATACCCTGTTCCGTAAGTCTTTCGTAACTCATTTCTTAATGTAGTCAAGTTTCACGGTTCGTTCATTACGGGGGAACTAAATAATAAGCTGATCATCGCTTATTTATAATTCTGCAAAAATAATATGTGTTTTTATGTCGCAATATCCTGGCATTCCTAATTTTTCATTATTTCTGGTTTTCTCATAAATTTCTTGGTGCTAGGCTAAATTACTCACTGTTCATTGTAGTATTTTGATATGATGCAGTTTCTTCTAAGAAATTGTCGGTTTATTTTAAGATCGACACGTTGGGAAAGAACCCGGCTAATCGGGCCGATAGCGGTTAGGACGAGTCGCGTGCCCAAACCACTAATTTCCACCGAATAAACTCCTCTCAGTTCCGATATGTTCGCTAAGTTAAGGGCTGTCAACAGTTCATAAAAGTATGACTTAAAAAGTGTTATTTGTTGATTGTTTTTTAACAATAAATAATATGTTGCCCGGAAAGTAGTTTTGTATTTTTCGGATAAATTATTTGAGCCAATTTCAATCAAAACTTGCTAAATGTATGAACGGTAGTTTAGCGTATTTTTCTGTTATTTTTACCAATATTGCTTGAGGGGGTTTGTTGATGTCTTTTTGAAGATGGAACAAAATACGTTGATTGTTCGATGCTTAGTGCTTTTTAACTAATGCAATGGAAAAATCAAAACAACTTAAAAACAAGATATTTACAGTGTATGGTGACAATGCAGTGAGCAATCATGTGAGTCAAATGTGGTTTGAAAAATCCGTAATAGTGATATGACACGCGAATATGGTGTCCCCTCTAGAAGGCCGATTTCCACTGATAACGTCTAAATCAAGGATTTGATCGATAATTCTCAGCGTTCTACAACTCGAGACACTACTGAGTACTGCTCACATTGAAAACCACCGTCCGTTAGCATTTGCTACAATTTTGTGTTTGAATTTGACACAAAAATACTAAATTATCTCCAAATATTAATTCTAAAGAATGCTCAATGGGGGATTTGCAAGATGATTTATTTGACAGCATTTTTACTTCTTTACAAGAGTTGTTATGATTGGTGTTCACAATTTTGAAACTGAATTCTTTAAGAATTCAGGAACACATATGACTTTTTATTTCTACATTATCTCCCTTAAAAGGAAAAACAAGGAAATCGTGGATGACAAAATGGTAAAGTGTAAAAAAATGAGTTGATTTACTTAAAATTTGAGTCGAAAATATGTCAAAAGCGCTTTAAATTTATACTTTTAAATGTTTCCAAGTTTTGGACAGCCCTGTTTGAGAATATGCGATGTAAGAAAAATGCACAGAAATGTATTTTTAGACCACACAGGGTTTTTCTTACAGTCTTACCTTAATTTTATAGTTAATTTCAGATATTTGATGGATTTTAATGTAAAGTTATTTACTACGTGTTAAAAGTCATACTCTCTTAGATGTTTGAATTGATATCGGTTTCGTGACGTACTCAATTTAAAATTCAATTTATCATCGAACATTTCGATAGAACACTTCGATAGATCTCAAAACATATTTCTAGGTAATCATAATTTGTAGTTTAAAATTAAATAATAGTTAGCGAATAGTTCGTCTACAATTTTGATTATTAATTGCTAAACATTCGAATATATAATATATTTTAATCATACTGAGACAAAAGACAAAGGTTATTAACTCAAGTAAAAAAAATTGAATGAGGAGAATTCCACTATTTAAAAGAGTAAAATATTGATTTGTTATAAAATCACTTTTTATATGTTTTTATTAATAAACCAATACTTATATTAGTTTAATTTATTATCAATCATCTCAGTATCGTTAGCAAAAAAATATAGAACAAATGAACATTATATCGGAACCAAAATTATGTAAATTTTCTAAGTGGTAGATCAAATCAAATATTCTGTCTAAGAATGTTGTTTGCCAGAAAACAGTTTGCTCGAAACTCAAAAAAAATGAGCGTTTGTTGATCCAGAAAAAAACATATGATCGAGTAGTGAGAAAGAAGCTGTGTGACCACTTAGTATGGAATGAGTATCAAATTGATATGTGCTATCGCATCATTATATGTTGACTGCTGAGCTTGTATTAAGATTAATCAAATTTAAACTGATTGATTCCAAATTACAAGAAGTATAAAAAAAGGATGCGAAAGTTCAATCTATTAAAGGTGTGAATGTGATAAAATATATTGATTGTAATGAAAGAAAGACATGTTCAAATGTGGAATGCTGTAACATATACAGAAGATAAGGTAGAAACATGGACAGTGTAAATAAGCGGTGTAAGTAAGATATACTATATGTTATGCGCTTAAAATGACGTCAGGTATATGTCGTGCACATGTGTAGAAAAACAATGTTTAACAGAGTAAAGATAGTATTAAAAAAAGGACATGAAGATGTTTTGGTCAAGTAGAAATAACGATGATGAAAGATTTACAAATATAATCTATACAAGTAGTACGAAAAGTTTGAGGAGACAAGAAAAATGTAGCCCGATCAAATTAATTATACTGGAAAGAAAGAAAGAGGAATTCTTCATAAAAGGATATTATATATGACGAGGTGTATAGAGTGGCAGAAGCGAAATATTTGTGGTAGGATAGAATGAGATATAGACCTCTCTGCCTATCCCAATAGGGACAAGGCGTGAACATTATGAATTGATTATGATATTTCTTAAATTAAAATATCTTAAAGCGTAACACATACTCGTACATATACATATACTCGTACATAATCAACTAACAATTTCCGTGTTGCCAAAAGATCTTTTACTTTTATAACACATAAACATCATTTATCGTATCTTTTATTTCCTTTTATTTTCTTCATTGTGTTTTGATACTTAGTTATTGGTGTGACAAAAAAAAACACTTTTTTTAATTGTACTTCTGGTCATTCTTTTTATAATCAGGTTTAATTGTTTTGAAGGGTACAAGTTGAAACTAACATTTTTTTTCTTTATTCTTCAAATAGTAAAACTTTAAAACCGTTTATTCTTTATATGGCATATTCTTTTGTGCCAAACCCACATGGATCAAATAGTAAAAGTTCAAAACCGTTTATTTTTCTTTTCGTCTCGACTACAACAAACTAAATATAAAAAAAATACAAGCGTTATGAGTAAATAACCGGGTAAATAACTAAGTTACTTGAAGTGCGTTGCTGTACTTCTTGGCCATACTACACAACATAGGAAGTACCAATAGATTGCCAACGAATTTAACCAGAGTTAGACATATTTTCGCATTAAAAATATGCGTCTTGCTAATAAGAATAACAAAATCATCTGTGTTTCTTCTTATAATTAATTTGAGTTACACGAGAAGAACATGTAGGGTAATGAAAAATGAATAAAATGGAAAGACTCTGAATGTAAATTACGTAATTCATTAGCTTTTGGAGCATTCTTGGAATAGTTCAATATCACTTAAAGACGCCAAGAAATAAAATGCTATCGTTACCAATAATATTTCCTATATATTAAAGTTCAATTAATTTTGGTTCAATGAGTTATTAAGTGGACAATCGGAACGGGTGTACCAATTAAGGCGATGAAGACATAACTGAAAACACAACTCGGAGACAATATAGAACTATGAGTGTTGGATATAATAAATCCTTTGTTTTGAATAGTTGTGAGCAGCACTTGGCAAGATGCTGCGGTAGGATCAGTGACTATTTCTGTTCTCCTGACGAGCCACGCAACGACTTGGCATTGTTGACTGCCCTGAGAGTCATCTCATAAACAGCTCTCAGATAATTGCTCTTAATAATTTTCGGCTTTATGGATTTTGCGAGTCGTCTCATTGGTATGAAAATAATATCAACGAATTTATGGTAGAATCTAACGTAAGTTTTTATTATTTTGATACAAAGTCTAGACTTAATTTAGAATTTAAAATCAAAGTCAACAATGTATTCATGATGATCAGAATTAGAACTAATATAAAAACATGTCCATCCAATTAGTTAATTTACACACATATTTAAAAAAAATATTTGACACTTAAACATTATATAAATATATAGTTATAAATAAATAAACAAATCAATTAACTGAAGAAATTTTCTGTGGGGCATAAAAAGAAAAACATTTCTTATTATCAATAGTCTTCGGTATAGTTTTAACAAATGGACAATTTTAAATACGAGTACTATAAAATTGTGTTATCAAATACTATAATTGATTTTGAGGAAATAATATTAACTTTTTTGGTTGAAGTTAAAACAATATACAATAAAAATGGCTTCCAGAAGATGTATGAATACAGCGTAAATTAGTTAATTCATCCTTCTTGATTGTATTTGTGTGCCAACATTTTAATTTTGTTACCATTATTGTTAAAAAAATTTTAATTTCCTTACCGCAAATTCATAATTTATCACCATAGAGGTTTGAAATCAAGTTTTCTTATCGGGGAAATTTCATGGTTCGTAGATTAAACCAAATGAAAATAGCAAAAAAATGATATCGGTGATAGCATATCTATAAATAGAGTGATCATCACAAACTGCACAAATTGCGTACGTCAAATCATTAAATACGTCATGGTATCCAGGATAAGTTAAAAAATTACGTAGGAGATAACAAGGTAAAGATATATAAAAAGTACTTGAATAGACAACCAAATGTAGTATGTCCGGTTTAGTATTTATAACAAGCATTAAACCCTTTGATATTTATCCATCTTTCATTCATAAAAAGCCCCGTTTTTGTATTGAAAGTTTGCTTTCTTTATCAATTGTTTACGTACGTTGCTTTTATTTACGAAATGTTTTCATCCCATAAGAGTACGTGAGCTAAACTAGGCCGTAGCAAAAAAGTAATGAAAGTAATAATATAAATGCAGTAGAAATGAGAGCGTTACGTAGAATGTGTAGAAAAAACAATATATGACATAATAAGGCATAATGACATAAAAAACAATGCAATGAAAAAAAATGCAGTTATAAAGATTAAGCAAGAAGTATTGAGATGGTTCAGGTTTTTATTTCATTACCCATTCTTTTTACAAAAGTAAAAAGAATACGTGATGAATATTTTACGAAAATAATTTAGACGAATAGTATAGAAAATACGAGTAGTTTGGAAAGACTTAGGAAATTGTATCCTGACCAAATGAATCATATTCTGAAAGACTTTATTTTTAAAGTATGTATGTTACATAACAAAGTGTATGTTCACTTTCTTACACTTGTTCATACATTGTCTGATCAAAGTTCCTATAATAAATGTCTTATAAATTTAGTTTGGTTTGTAGGCCGAAGTAACATTTATAAGCTACTCTTATTCGTAGCTTTATTTTCGTTTTGATGTTGCATGTGTTGCTTTTTGATGTACTAGGGATTCAAGATAAATACATTTTTCACTTTCTAGAATCGATAGTCTCTAGTTTGTAGATCTGCAGTGCGATCTGATTATTATTGGCATATGTTTTGTTTTCGATTCCTCTTCTTGGTCGATTCCACATGACTGAGGGTCGTGATCTATCCGGTCCATCTGCTCAACTTTGCCCACGAAAATTCTCTACCTCCCTCTACTTTGGGTCTCCCGGACTGTTGCTGTCACAGATAAACCTGTTGCGTTCTTGACTTTGTCAGTCCACTGGGTTGGTGGTCTATATCTGCCTCGTTGTTTTTCCATACAGCCCGTTAGCATGAGTTTTTACAAATTTTCGTTTCTTCTGCGTACTACATGTCCATAGAATAAGACTGCTTGTCGCATTATTTAACACTCAAACCTATAACTTTCGTCGATTTATCTAGAGCGTTAAATACCTCGATGAACTGGCAGTGTCGAATCAACGTCATCTGCATACGCACGCAATATATCGCTTTTAAATATTTCGATCTGTTAATGTTTAATGCCTTATATGCTGCATTTTGACTTCATTGTTCTAACTTGACTAATCATGATTGATTATTTATCAATGAAAATACCAATTGAAAATTATTATTTTCAAACTGTTAGTTTCACTCAGAAGCTTTCTCTCTGCATTAATATTAGGATGTTTGTCTTCATATTTTGAGGCGATGATTTCATTGTATATGGCAAGTTCATACGTGTCGATACCATAGATGTCTTATGTTAGATGCCTAATATACCGGGTGCTATAAAAAAACAACAAAGATGCCTGACGACGTAGCCAGTTTCCAATGTCCTTTTTAGGAACACACCGCTAAAACGAATCGAACTTCATCCCACGCCGACAACTTACGAAACACGCGAACGTACAAAATCAAGCCGACCAAAATGAATATGAGATCTTATTAACTGGTCGGTTTTGTTCGCATTTTCGAAGATTTTATGTGAACTGTACACAATTTACAAATAACTACGTGAAGCGCCATCAAGTATACTTTGCCCCTCTTAAACAAAACTACCGTTACTTATGGCGTCGGTTAATTGCGACACTTGTCTGAATACTCGTATTTTTAAATACGTATGGAAATTATTCACCAAAATATAATTCAATCCTTAGTCGGAGTGTAGAAAACATTAAAAAAACATACTTAAATTTTATTTTATTCCATACATTTGCATTTAAATTTTTCGTGAAAGAAAAAAAAACATCGATCAAAATCGATGAATATTACATTTATAAATTATGACATTAGATTTTGGAATGCTCTCAGTGTTTTACGTCTACAATATTACTAAAAACCAAAACTTCCTTAACTTTCTTCGTTAAGTTCTTATTAATATTCCAAATTTAAAATCTAAATCTTTTGTACCGTCAACGAAATGTTATATTACGAAATATTAATTTCATCATCACTGTAGTTTAGCTCATTTGTATGATGTATTTCATCAACCTCATACAGTAAATAAATATTGCCTCGATGATAACAAACCACAAAATACTCTTGATTTTATTATTGATATTGATAAAATATGATATTTGACAATTGTGTAATATTGAATCATGTTATTACGGTACTGATACATGTCTGCGCACACTTGAATTTCTGAATGAAATTTGCGCAGTGTTTTCAGATATTTTTCACCTTGTTTTAATCACGCATAATAATTGCTGTATATTCTCCGTAAAAAGTAAATTAAATTTTTGTTTTTTATTTATTTTTATAAAAGTGTCTTCAACGATATAAAATTCATAAATATTATCTTATATTTATATAAACGAGTGACGAATAGTATTTTTACAGCAAACATTTTAAGTTGAACTCAAAATTAAGATGAATATAAAATATCAAAGGTTGTTTTTCTTACCATAGTAAATAGGCTGCGTGGGTGGGCTGCCTATTGGAAAAAGAAAAATGTATGAGTTAGAACGAAAAAAAAACGTCAGTTATGGCAAAACATAAGGAATATTTTTTATTTATAGCTATACGAAAATAATACAGTTTAATAAAAACTATTAGTGAACATTAGTAACGATTTATTTCAGGAAAAGAACATAACCTTCAAATTGTAAACTTGGCAGAAGAATCAAAATATTTAAAAATTTAAACACTGCAGTGTTATATGATATTAAAAAAATATTTGAATCCATGGTTCGATATAATTAGGACCTAATTTCTGTTTTTAGCTTCGTTGTTAATTGTGAAGTTTTTTGTTTCTTACTCAATTTTGTTATCTGAAGGCTTGATGAGTCGTTTTGCCCTGAATGTGTGATAAAATGGTATTAAATTATGTCACATCAAAATAAACTTCGTCCTAATATTAATATTTCAATAAAAAAATATGTGCTTTTGAAAAAGTTAATTTTAATCTGTAAAATAGTTTACTTGATCGAGTTTATATCTTCTCCTAACTTTAAAAAGGCCCATACATATATCAATTATTTTTGGTATATCACAGGTCGTATTGTGTGTACTTATTTCATAACGATCAACCAATGATAAAACATTTGCAGGCAGACAACCTAACTATGTGACTTGGCGCACCCCGTTGAATAAATTTATATGCATACCCTTTCATGCCGCGGAATCGCTACTGCACGCACATAAGCAAACTGCTTCCAAGAAGATACAATCCATCCCTTGATCTACAAACTAATGGTTGGTGTGACCATCGGTAACTGAGGTTATTTCATTTTCCCTTTTCTCGAGCAGAAGAGCACCGTTACTCTTACACATGATGACTTACTCGTATATTTTCCGATATCGACATTTTTTACAGATCACTAGACATGTTAAAAATATAACTTTTGAAAGTCTTAACAAATATAACTACGAGTATGTCACATCGCAGGAAAGTTTGATGTATTATTTTTACACAAGGCACGACTTGTTCCATTAAGCGCCACCACTAGTTAACATATAGAAAAGTTTTTATTGGCGGAGAAAGAGCTCAAGGAGTTTCTTCTCTCGTAGTTTCAATGTATATTATTAGAAATATTCTTTAATACAACGGTAAATACGAGCTGTAAACCATTTATCTTGAAATATATGATTATTCCAAATACGATGATACTTGATCAATCTTTATATTGCAGTGGGTGTGCTTTAAATCTATCTTATGTAGACACATTGGTTTCTTGGCTTTTCGAAATATGTATTAAAGCAGAAATAAATCATGTTCAAGTATTTAAATCATTATAAATATATTTAACATAGTCAAAATATTTCTCTATAAAGCACAATACTCTCAAATTAAAAAGAATAAAGTGGCTTAATTTTATTACAATAATGTAAATTTAATGCTGTATTTTTGAAAAATATGAATCATTCAATAAAAGAAAAAAAAATAGTAATTAGTTGAGTGATATAATAGAAAGTTTTTTCTTGTCAAATAATATTGTTATATATATTTTTTTGTTTAAAAATACTTACATTAAAAGATCTAAATATAAATACCACTTTACCCCTTATTGTTCTTATTTTCATATTTACAATAAGAATATTATTTTAATCACTTCGAAAACAAATGTGCTCTCTTGTTACTTTAAGAGTGTACTCTATTCACTTAATTTATTAAAATATAATAGGATTCAATTAGGATTTGAGTAAAAATATGATGAAAAAAAGGTATGTCAAGTAGATGCTTGATAAGCCCTTATGAAAACTTAAATTGTTAATTTTAGAAGTAATTCAAGTTTGACAAATAAATATTTTTTAACCAAAATATACTGTTTTAAAATTTTTACTAGGTTTTTTACTGAAAAGCAATCGTGTTTAGGATTATTTATTAACGCATGGCTAAGTGCTATATATGGTCTATTTTGCTTTATAGTGTTGAAGCTACAAGTATTTATAGATGTGGACTCATCGAATAATGCTCAGACTGTCTAGGTTTCATAGTATCTCGAACACCGACGTGCTTCGTCAAGCAGCTACAGATGTGGACTCATCGGAGAATGCTCAGATTGTCTAGGTTTCATAGTATCTCGAACACCGAGGTGCTTCGCCAAGCAGCTATAGAACGAGAGTAATTATACTTAAATTACATAAAATGTCGAAAATTGCCTATTCGGGTCATATATTGAAGGAAAAAAATACCACTTCCAAAAATTAACATTGATGGGCAAAATTGAGGGTTAACGTGGAATCGGTAGAAGGCGCCTGACTTGGGGTTATACAACATTTGCGAATAGACAGGTATTCAGATATTTGAAGGGCTCTTCCATGCCGCCAAAGACAGATTTTTTTTCTCACGAGTGTTCGCCAATGTCAGGAGGGCTGAACATAGCTTACGAAGAAGGAAGTTTAGCGAAAATAAATAAAAAATAATAAGAAGTTAAATATATTCAAAACACTGCAAATATTAAAAAAAAAAAACGAGCAGTTGACTCCATATCGATAAATATTTTGCCCTTTCAAATTACCGATATCTTTTGATTTTACAGAATATTTAATGTTATGAAAAAGAAATTAAGGAATAAATTATTAAAATATGTACAAAAATAAGCCGTGGATTAAAAAAAAATCGAATAAAAAAATCATCTCTTTCTTTCCATTTTAACATCTAATCTTTCGATTAAAAAATTTCGATAATTAAAGTAAGCCAAATTCAAAACATTTTTTCTTCAATGAAAAAAAAAATCAATTTACATTCAATCTTTTCCTAGCTTTTTGATTTATCGTTACTCTGCAATTTTAGAGAATGAATGAATTGGTATATTCAACAACAGCACGAGTGAATTAACTTTTGAATTGTTGACGACCTTTGATTGGTTTTATTACGCCTACATTTACCTATCCCACGTATTTTTTTGCTTTCAGAAGGTATAAGGAATAATTCCGTACAATTATCTAGCAAAAGCTGCTAAGTCCTCCCACAATCCTGAGGCCAAAGAAGGTGATCAGCCAATCAGAAATCGACTAAATTCATACGTTGAATATCTAATCATAGAACATGTTTAAAATGAATAAAATAAATAAAATATGAATGGTAAATTACTTCGGGAACATTTTTGACGTTCCAAATTTGGACATAATGTGTTTGCTTATGGGCCGCTTAGCAAAGTTCTGTTTGAATAAATTATTTGATATTTTACAGTGCGTTGATTCTTGAAAGAAACCCGTTTATAAATCGTACAATAACGAAACTTCGTAAATAGCATAATATGTAAAATAAACTTCAATAAACTCAGAATTTTTCTGGCCCAGAGGAAAAACGCCGTGTTTCATTGTTAGTCTTTGAAACCGAGTAATAATGCATATACACGTAGAATGTTGAATTACCAACCTCTGAATTCAAAGTGTCGTCACTGAATTCAGAAGCTGAAGAACAAACTTATCACTATAAGATCTCTTCAAAATCAAGACAATCTTTCCCAGTGGCCGACCTGTTTTTGAGGAATTTTTTGAAGGGATTACTAAAATTTATATATCTCAGTAAATATTGAGAACATTGTAATGAAACTTTGTACATTCGATTAAAATATTCTATAATTTAGTTAAATTGGTAATTCTGTCAACATTTTCCTATGTTGAGAGCTACGTTACACTTCTTACACGTGTACCGCGTTTCAATTCACTTCTTGTCCTTAGCAGATACATTATAATTTCTGCAGAGTTTATCATTATTGTCTGTTGATAGAATACATATCAACACATATTTAAACACGTCCTTTAAATATCTGCTAAGAGTAACCTACCAATTCCTTCTTCTATATGGACCCGGAGACTGTAGTTGTATTTTCTAGATGTCAGTAACATAACTTGTTTTGGAAGAGGTGTCGATCATGTGAAAACACGGGACCGTGACTCGACGTATATATGGTTTATTACGTTAAAACACGAAATCGGGATACAAAGGATTAAAATTTTCTCAGTTATCTGAAAGCAAAGAAATTGTACACGTCGGAACTCTTTCGATAAGAAAAGATTTCTGTAAGACATTATCTTTCTTATTCTTATAAATTTATAGTTTGAAGATATAGTTGGGTATAAAAAAACCGAAAAATTTAAAAGCTAAACAAATATGATCAATATTAATGTATTGGTGATCAAAGCACTGATTAAAACATATACCAAAAATAAAGCAGCATAAAAAAACAACTTTGGTCATCAAAAGATCCAAGCCACTCTAAGAATCCTCCTGATTGTGACAATGAAGGATATATGACCGTAACATTTCAAAAGTTTTCCATCCAAGACGTAAGCTTGAAGACCAAAAACAAGATGAAATTTATCTTTTTTTTTTTAATATTCTTGTTAAAATAAATATAAGTTTGTATAAATTTTATATAAAGTGCGAGCATTCTGAAATCGTTCATGTGCTGAAAAACTGATCTTCGCAAAAAGGCTTATCTTTTTCAGGATAAACTGGCATATCATGAAATTTACATCATTGTATACGTCACAAAAACAGCTTTAGATAACGGCGAACATAATTATCAGTTTATTCATTGTTACACCATTTCACAACTTTCCGATAACATTGCTAAAATGACGGTGTCTCCAGGCAGCTTGCGTCATTGCGAGGAGATTTTACGTTGTCAGTAAACGTAGGAAAAACAATATGTTATATTATGAGACACTTGAACATATTGATAGGAAAAAACCTTCTAAAAGTACGTATAAATCTTTAAAATAAATTTTTATTTCCCAATTATTACCAATTTCAGATGAAAACTTTAAAATATTAGCTTAATTTCATACAGAGTTCTTATAATAATAATATGAGTATATATACAAAAATATCACTGTAGGTAGAAATAGCAAAGCGTTAGTATTGTTTTAACACAATGGCCTCTTCAATATCCATGCCCTCAAAGAACTTCTTTGATTCCGCTGACTTAAGTTTCCTATATTCCGAATTTGATCAACTAGATAAAATAATGTTTTAATCAGTTTTTCTTTTCTAAGATTTTCCAGTCATGTGTATTACTAATAGTGACTTCAAGAGGAGTTGAAGTTAAGTCTTTCCAGATAGAGGCTCAATTTAAAAATATTAGAATTTTGGTTATAAAGGACCTGAAAACGAAATGACTCGGAAAATTATCATTTTTTTAGTATGCACACGTTTGTTGAGTTCCAGGCATTTCGTGTTCGATTCTCATCAGATTTTCTTCAGGACTGGTTTCATTTTCAGGAGTTTTTCATCTGAATAAGTGTACAAGCGCTTTGTAGTTTTATTACATAATTATTTGAACAACTTTTGAGGTGATACTTGTATGAAATTACGTTGTTTTTAACAAACGAGAATGGAAATATTCTTTATTATTTAGCTTTATTAAAATCTGTCAAGTGTAAGTTATTCTCCAAATTAACAGGTTTTAATTTATCAAACTTCTAAGCTGTGACTTCAATATAATTATAAAGGAGGTAATTCAGAATGCGGATGAAGGGTTTATTTATTAATGCTATATTTTGCTTTCGTTAAGAGTTTATTCTGAATAGCTGATGATGATCCTTTTTGTTTGATGATGAACGAAAAATAAATGATAAATCGATATTGTAATTCGTTTTATCAAATACTGTTTATTCCACTTTATGTAACGTTATAACCCTACCCGTCTCAAGGGTTTCACCTCATCATCAGGGGAGCACAAACAAGTGTGTGCTCCCCTGATTATGAAGTAAAATCCTTGAAACCGGCAGAATTATACAATTACATAAAGTGGAATAAACAGAGTTTGATAAAACAAATTACAATGTATTTAATCCTCCACAATGTTAATGCCTTAACTATAAATAATATAATAAATAAATAATTATATTTAATAACAATATTAATATAGTTAGTTACTTCATCATAATCTTTCTTTAGTATGCCATTTATTTGCATGGTTTTAAAATTCTGATATTATTACAGATATCACAATTTGTTGACATTTAATATAAAACGCAATAGTGAAATAAAAATAAAGAACTTAAATTCATCACTATATACTATAGTTCCATAATCTGAATTCAATAATTTTAGCACATATTCAGAACATCAGAAGTTTTCTATAGAATTACTTTTAGTGGAATTAGTAATAAAATTGAACCTTTTTAAATATTTACCCTTTTTGAATCTCGTTTTTAGTTAAATAAATTTCAACAAATATTTTAAAGAATATCAATTATTAAGCTAATTATTTTATACAGAACTCTACATTCAAATCATAACAATTGTTGCTGTTGTACTTATGGTACACATAACTGAAATGTTCAATACAGTTATGTAAGGTCAAATAATGAAACATCTGTTATACTGAACCATTATAATTCTATAAAGTATCAAAGTTTCATAAGGTTTAATACAAATACCACTGTCTTTGTTCTGATTTACTTAGAAATTACTCATAACAGTTTGTTTTTTTACTGTGAAAAAGAAACAGAAACTTATCGTACCGAATATAATCCAAGCATATTTATCCTCCCAACTGTCGCAACGTAAATTCAGTGCTACAATTCATAAGTCGCACCCACCCTACGTTATTATACAGCTCGCCCCCATTTCGTAAAAATCCACCCTTACAATGGAATCGTCCTATGACGTAGTTTCATTCATAAATTCACTCGCCACCCTCAACCCACCCCCATCTACCGAGAGAAAGAGACAAAACGTAAGCAATGGTATGAGTTTTTCCGCGAATATGGAGGGTGGGTCATCTAGTGAGAATGACATTCAACATGACGGAAGGTTAAAGAGAGAAAGCAAGGAATAAGTTGAAGGTTTTGCTACAACTGCGCATATTCCTAGTATAGAAAACAAATTTCTTCTGAGCTTGCCTCCAGTCACGTGACTGTTCACATTCAACAATTGATGAGGAAATAAGGTATATGTGTGCTACGTGTGAGAAAATGAGAATGATTGAAAGTGGCTTGGTGAGAACCGGAGTTGAACGTTAGGAGGCTTTTAATTCATTATTAGGGTGTTTTCCTCTTTATAGCTTTACGGAGATGAATGGAAAATGTTTTAGTCATTTTCCGATAGATGGTCACAGATTTCAACGGAAAATGGGGATGTTTATATTACTTTTTATATGAAATATAATTAAGCTCTCAGAGTTTATAGGTAATAATTATTTACATGTTAGGAAAAAGTAAGATTTCAATGCTTCTTTCATAACAACATTTTTTACAGATATTTTTGAAAATTTTAATTTCAGATACCTCTTTATACATATACGTTTCTTGGATTGCAGATTTTCCGTATTAGATTCTTAAATAATCATTTTATACAAAGTAATGTATAGGTGAATACCAGTTGACAATTGCTCCTGTTGTTTGTTAATATAACCAGTTGATTTTCGCGACGGATTGCTGATGATAGTCATCAGACAGTTTTTGGCTTTTATTTTAAGATGTTTACATTACCTACTTCCAAGTTCAATTAAAAAAGTTTAATAATCAAAGTCATGATTGCATTGTATAACTCGTTTGTACTTGTTAACGACTTTACAATTAAAAATCAATTTCAAATTGGAAAGTTGAAAAATGGTGTTATTTTCATATGTCTTTTGATTACATTACTCTAGTTTTCCCTTTATCAAATTTATTTTATACACAAATAAGAATCGCGTTTGACTTAGTAAATTTAACGCACTGTACAGTACATGTTATGCTCTATTTTTAACTTAGAAGGGTGCTCTAAATGTAGAAAGACAGTGCTCTACCTCACAGGAATGATTTTCACAACAAACATTCAAAATCTACACCAAGAAGATGAAAAGGTTACTTGTATAATGCCCTTTCAAAATCCAACATTACCTGGGAGCCCTTTTTTATTAAAATTTTTAGTCAGCTTAGTATTTATTTATTTAACGCTTTCATGGAAATATTATACATTTTGCAAATATGTTGTTTTGAAGCAACTTCTTCTTATCAATCAGCTTTTGGTACGTTATTATTTTTGGTATCCATGACCGTGTCTTTAACGTAGTATATAAAAACAGTATTTAAAAAAAAAAAACAAAAAAAAATATATCTCGAAGATAAAATAAATTAATTAGGATCGGTATTGTATAAGACGAGGAATATTTTGAGGTAAAATAAAGCTTGTTTCGTTTATTTTTAAATATCAATAAGCATGAGGCACATTTTATCGAGTCAGTAAGATCGTTACAATAATCACACAATAAATGTAGGTGGGATGATGGTGTCTGAAAGTAGGTTAAAGCCGGGATTTCAATAATTAACAAATTTTCTATTGTCATCAGATATGCTGCCTCTGATGTTTGGGCTAAACATTTCGACATCATTACGATATAATTAAGACGTGAGATAAAAAAGTCTGTTAAGAAAAGTAAACAAGAACATTTTTCAAACCATTGCTACTGGTTCCAAAAAAGGTTTTTTTTTTATTATCTTTAATTTTGATATTATACCAAAAATACAAGTCAGAACTTTTTAGTATTTCCAGTTTAATAAGTGATTTAAAAAAAATTACTTTCCTTATTTTATTAAATCAGTAACAAACAATAATAAAAAAGGACAATTTACATATAATAGTTTAGTTAAGGGAGCAGATTATCCTTTGGACACACTCAAGCCAATTATTATTGACATAAAAAATATTACAAAATAAATATAATTCAAATGAATGTAAGTAAAAGAAGGTGATACCTGTAGCGATTAGATAAGGTATTTCCCTGCATGTGTTTAGGAATACATATTTGGTAAGAAAATTGCGGAAAACTTCCCGAGGGAAGACGAACTACAAATAAGTTTTTTGTCGATGTTATAATATGTGATAGTAACACATTCCACTTTAGGTATAGTGTATTTTAATACATGTAGTGTTCATGTGTATAGTTGTAGTATAGTATAATATATGTGTGTGGCAAAATTGACATATTGTAAAAATGTACCATAAATTATTAAAATTTTCGGCTTGTATTAATTATAACTAATTTGTTTAAGCAGTGTGGAATATTTTTGTAAACAAATTAGTGTTAATTATAGTAATGCTAAATTCATCACATTATTTTTATAAGAAAACATTTGACCTTTCACTTCGTATAATTTTTTTTTTAAATTAGAGTAACAAATCAAACATGGTGAAACTTATATTATAATTATAGCAATATTGAAAGAAACACGTACTTAAATCAATTATCATATTTTATTTCATTACGGGCTGATTTATTGTATTTCTTATGTAAAATTATATCATATGTAACATTAAAAAAAAACTTTCAGTTATATTGTATTTTTTAGTTAAAATGATATTAGTAAAGAAAGCGGATTGAATTGATTGAAGACTAGAGTATTGATGTGATTCAGCCATGTAGAAAAAAAAAGATTTCCAAAACTAATCTATACGAGTAGCATAGAAGGTATTATAATTTTGGGAAGACATAGTAAAACATGGCAGACTAAATTTATCGAATTCTGAAAGAGGATAAAGTTAATAGCCCTTATAATAACAGAGTGTGTTCGATAAGGTGTATGGACGTAACAAAAACAAAAAATGTGTGCCAAGATATAATGAAGTGGATTTCGATTATTTCTGCCTACAGCAATAAGGCAATGGTGTGATGGTGATGATGAAGCCAAAATTGTTTGTAATATATTAAAATAAATTTGTTTTGAGTCAAAAAGTTTCTACAATTAGAAAAACTTGAAAATATTAATAAAAACGTTTAATCTGTAATACTGGTCCACATCAAGTAAACTATTTAAATTCAACTTTCTTAGAAACTATTGCAATATTTTGTTTACCTGATAACACGTTTGAGACTACATTAATTGAGGTGTATGGCCGCGCGGTAACACTGACTTAAAGAGCTTACTCACTTAAAATCCACGGTATAGCTTCGCTTTCTAACTGAATTGACGTTGGAAAGGCGACGGGATCCTCAAGTACAATACTCAGTATCTGCGGCGGACATTAATGAGAATAAAGGTATCATTTTTCATGCGTCAAATACGTTCCAGTGTTAAATTTCTTGCAGACATTATTCTATCTGAATTTGTTTAGTGTCACTTATAAGTTGCTTGTTGTAAATTAAGAAAACAAAACGCTCTTGGGGTGATTTTTTTATTTAGAAGCAGAGCTAGATAACTCGTGTATTCTTATTATTATTCTTAAACATCTTTTAGGAAAATCTCGAAAACGATTGAAACATTTGGGATCCTAGAGAAGAGAAGAAAAGTTAAGAAAAAGGGTAGTGAATCTGATATAATGAGAAGAATATAATTTGAATTGCACTAAAGAAGTGGTGGTATATTGTAAAAGACTTTCATTACTATATATGCAGTACAATCTGGTGGTTTTATTGGCAAGTGACAATTTCTTTCAATCTACCAGAAAGAAGTTGAAATGCCTTTTTGAATGATACACCATTTCTTTAAGTTCCACCAGGAATTGAATCAGACGAAGAAAGCCTTAAGTAAAAAACTGGAACGCTTTTTATACAATTTAGACACCAACGGTAATCGATACGCAGCCGTTGAGTTGGAAGATTTGCATCTTACAAATTAAGCCACGTAGATTGGTTTTCTCTTAAACAATTTTTTTTTGTTTTCACGACATTGAATATTTAAATAAATTTTAAATACGAATATGACGAAAAAATCCTTCAAAATATGTTCACACATTGTCGATACTAGTAAAGCCTTCAATCAGCGTTATATTACTTTTGATGTGGGCAATAAATGTCGCTCATGCTTATAAATTGGATCGCGAAATATGCTCAGTTAATTAATTGGGAGAAAATTCACACCAAGACGTCAAATTTGGTATTAATAATTTATTCAATAATGTAGGATATCTTAATTGGGCCAGGCGGCAACATCTTACAGCTCGTACATAACTTATCAGGGCTGGTTTGATCTTGAATATGCATACTGTAAAGGCAACGGATAAATCGAAGAGGTAGGCGCACATAACACGTTACTGTAAATAAGGAAAGACCAAGATAGAAATAAAATAACAATACAGTAAATCATAATCGAAAGACACATTCATTGAATTACTTGGTTTGAAGTATAGGTTAAAACAACAACGCCTGAACGGTAGTCAATATCGAAGATAGGATTGTACTGCGCCACACCACTATATTCCGGTTACGTCCTATTAAAAGGGATCATCGAGCTCTAGCGGGTGAATTTTTTTTGTCTGTAGATGAATTACCAGATGACTAAGAACTGCCTTGTAAAACCTGGAAATCTTTCATTAGGTTCCAAACAAGAATTGGGATAGTCAAGAACACTATGAAAAAATTGAAAACATTACGTGATGGTTTGACAATCTTTATCAGTCCATGCGATATTTGTTGCACTGCTACAGCCCAGTGTCTTGTACCGAACGCGACTTGATTTGTAGAACACTCAGTGTCGTCAAAGTGGCAGAACTTTGAGCAAAAATAATTTAGTAACTTTGACACGAAAATATTTCGATCACCTATAACTGGCCGCTTACTTTTGAGTCCTATCTGTAAGCTTCAAAACAAATACTTAATTATGAACTTAATCCACATAAACTCACGGTTGCGAGTTGCGAATCATGTGTACTATGAGTTTCAGTATGAGAATTGATTTACTTTATCACTTATTATTGGTGAAGTAAATGTCTTTAAAATGCCGGGATATTATTGAAACGCAGTTAAACGAGGCAACATTCATTAAGTCCACGTTCGTGAAATCCATTTCGGAAACTGTCAATGTACATCCTTTAGATATATTACACAAGGATGCACGCAATAAGTAATAGAAACATATGTGACTCAATGATCAACTGTCTGAAATTTATACTCATAACCCTACCATTGCTGACGAATAATAATTTTCACGCAACATTTTACAACCACCCATTGATTGACCTTTGTAGTTCCTTCACACTAGTCAATGAAAATATCAAATAACCAGGGTGATATAATACATCCTCGCTTTATCCCGTTTATAAAATTAAACAACTCAGTCAATGCGCGGTTCATTCTAATAGAGGCTTTACTTTCGATGTATAACAATGTTATGTAAAATAAAGTTTTATTTGTACTATTGTAAAGATTAGATATTTTTAATAACATTTTTACCTGTAAAATTTAGATATTTTTAACGTTTCTTTGTATAAACGCTCTTGATAAGCAATTCACTATTTTTCAGCTAAAGAACTTGGCAAACTTTCTTATAATGAAAATCTTCTGCAAATAATTCCTTCATGGTAATTTCGTTTAAATTTAATCCGTTGAAACATGAATCTATTAAACTTATGGCTGGCCTTTCAATAAAAATCTTTTTGATTTATGAGATTGTTTATGTGGTAAAAATGATCACAACCAGAAAAAAATGATCACACAACAAGAAGAAAATGAGCCTACTATATATTCATCGAGCTCAATTTCATAACACGTTCATATACTCGTACCTTGTTATATACACATACTCTCTTATTACATTGGATTTTTCTATTACCTCTTTCTAAATTTGATTCATTTCTCAAATGTCTCGTACCTTCTTTACTCTTCGTATATATTATTTTTATAAATCTTTCATAATTTAATCTTTCCATATCGTCAAACAATCTCACTGCACCTTTTTTCATCTTAAGCACTTCTTTCAATCCGTATTCTTTTATATTGTCCTTATTCCTTATTTTGCTATACGTTGTTTTTTCACACATTCAACGCACGCTTTTATTTATACCACGTGTATCTTACATTAATTACTTTTATGCCATACCAAAGTTTCGACTAAGATTCCATTATCAACGGCTTTGTTTATTTTGAAATGTTCCGGTTTGTAAAAACACTATGCGACCCACAATTCGCTTAGTAACTATTTAGTTACAAATTAACAAAAGCCAACGTTAGGCAAGTAGACTTTTAAATACACATAAGTTCAAACCATTATTATATAATATTTCACTTCTTGTGATGGCATTTTAGGTTGTCATACACTGTCGCCGACCCTGTATCTTATTTTAATCATTATTAAATGCGTATTAATATGAAAATCTTTGACTAAATTGAGGTTTGCTCTGCTTAATGAGGCGGTTGCTTTTCGATGCATTAAATGCATTTTTAATCAGACCTTCGCCGAGATATATTTGAAATTAATATCTGAATTCACAGGTTTTGTTTTCGTTTTATTCCGTCTGAGTTAATGAAATGCCATTTGAAAGATTTTAATTTTATACAACGAACGAACGATATCTCTTGAATTTGATTAGTTTTGGAGAAAAAATAAGAATATAAAATAAGAAGTTTCTTGATTTTTTTTTAAATCATCAATACATTTTCTCAATTTTTCCTAGTTTCTTTGAAATATTACATTAAATAGTGCTTTATATTTTTTTAGAAAAGTAACAGTACTTTTTATTCGCTTAGTGATATTTAATTTTTTTTTAATAAAAAATATTTTATAAATAGTAGGTATGTTGACCAGTTAATCAAGCCAGTATACCTGTATTTTATAATATTCAACCATGTAGTCAACGTTTTATTTAAATTAAATCTTAAAGCAGGTAATTTTCAAAAATAAAAAAAGACGACCCCCATAGCCTAGTTGATAAGATAAGTCTTCTTTCTGACCCGGAGGCTGTGTGTTGAATGATTTTTGTACAATGTACCAGTTTGATTTTCCTTTCAGGATTATTAAACATATATATTTGTCGTAAGATATTGCAACATGATAGTAAACCGCTAGGTTATTCTGTTTACAATGAAAGCATAATATAATAAAAAATAAGAGCACATACAGGGATGGAATATCTTAGTCATAGTTTCAGTGCACAGTACCATACCCTTAGGAGTTAAATACAAAAAGAAACATACGGATGAAGGAAAAAAAACATAGTTAATTTCTTAGTTTTCATGAGTTAACTTACGGCGGATATGGTGAGCAAGGTGAGCAAGGTGAGCAAGGTGAGCAAGGTGAGCAAGGTGAAAAGTTCACTCTGAGATGGTTTGGGGAAGTAGAATAAATTACTTAAGAAAAATGACGTCCCAAAATTTGTCTTGAACGAAATTTAATCATATTTTCAAACTAGAAAAAAATATACCAAAAATGTAAAAATAGTATACTTTAAACTTAATGGAGAAACGTTGACATTTCAAAATAAATATAAAATCATAAAAAAATAATGTTATCCTTTTTTTGTTCAAACGATAATCATTCGTTTTATATGCCCAAACCATATCAGAGTGCTCTTCTTCGTCTTACTCAATACATCAGCCTTAATTTTAAATTCATCCCTTCTCACGTCATTCGGTATTCTTTCATACATTATTGAATAAAAAAATACTAACAAAAAAGTGCAAATGCGAGTGGAATGTGTCGTAAAGGAAGACAAAGAAAATTATGGTTGGATCCAAGTTAACGATATTTTGAAAGAAGGAAATGCAAATGTTACGGGAATCGTAGGAGCTGTATGAGAAGGTGTATGGATGTCGAAGAGGCGAAGGATGTGTGTCGCGATAAGAAAGTCTGCCGCTCTCTCCTTTCTGCTTACCCCGACAGAAATAACGCGTGATGGTACGTTTCATTCAGGAATATATATATATATATATATATATATATATATATATATATATATATATATATATATATATATATATATATATATATATATATATATATATATATATATATATATATATATATATATATATATATATATATATATATATATATATATATATATATATATATATACATATATATATATATATATATATAATATATATATATATATATATATATATTTATATATATATATATATATATATATATATAGTATATATATATATTTATATATATATATATATATATATATATATATATATATATATATATATATATATATATATATATATATATATATATATATATATATATATATATATATATATATATATATATATATATTTATATATATATATATATATATATATATATATATATATATATATATATATATATATATATATATATATATATATATATATATATATATATATATATATATATATATATATATATATATATATATGTGTATATGTAAATCAGCATGGTACCCTATACTCAAATCGAAGCGGCAATTAAATTAAATTGAACGATAATTTCAACCTGTATGGAAACCTTGTTCTTTCATAGTGGGACGGAACCATCCACTTACGTTACGGATACGAACTGGGACGGACCCACGTGCTCACGTTACGGTTGACACTACGCTATATACCAAGCGGTATCGATTACGTATCTACTTCTGATGAAATTGACTACAGGCAAGCCCTGAAGATGAAAACCGCAACGTTTTAGAAACGCTTGCATAACACGCTATATCACGCAGTACAATACTACGAAAGACCTTACAACCGATTCTAATATTTTTTCTAGTACTTAGTCATTTTATGGTTTTCGTTTAATTTATTTGATATATGGTACTCTATGATCCGAAATAACTACGAGTATGGTAGGGTGTCGACTAGCTTATTAGCCATGATACATAAAAAAAGTTATTCGCGTGTACTTAGGTTTTATAAGTACCTACATAATATATTCCTTTTGATTAATAAAAGTTTGTTTCATTATAAAAATATTTACTAAAAATTAACTACAATGTACTCGTAGTTATGTATTTTTAAACTTAAAATAGACACAATAATACATTGGCTTGGTTAGAATTTTGGAATAATGCAATAATTTTATAACTAAGTTATACAAGTTGAAAACGAAAGGAAATCCTATCAGGGTACTTTTCTTTCAAAATAAATTTTAGATACCAAGTTAACCTTAATAAAGTAAACCATCCTTTTGAGGAAATTGAGAGATATTGTTGTAATATAAACGTCAGGAAATAAAACTTTATCAAAAGGTTTTAAAATTATTGGAGCTCTCTCATTGTTTTGCTGATATCTAAATAAAGTGAAGAAATAAATGTGATAAACCCAAATGGAGGCACTCTTGGATTGGTTTTATAGTGGTTTATACCAATATACGAGTACTTGGGAGGGCGAATCTTATACACATAACATATAACGGAGTTGAAATCGTTTCATTAGCGCCATGTCAGTGATAGTCTTGGCGCCATGTTATTCAATGTTCCTATCATATTATGAATACATATACTTTAACTTGTCATGGGTTGTAAATAAAATATTAAAAGAAGAGGTAGACACTGTGTGGTTTACGAGATTTTTGACCTGCGTTTTTTAAAATTTCTTCAGTCAGAATTGATAGAATCACTAAAAAGCAATCCAAAATATTGTATTTAATCAATTATTATTTATTGAGTGTATCTTCATGTTAGCACCAGTGGTCCAATGGTTAGCTTGCATGTTAAAAATTTCTGTATTACGGTATACTATATGATTAATCGGGACTTTGTCAAGTTACCTAAAATGTATTGTTGGAGCGACCTTTTAGTGATATTTATTAACAGCTCTTTGTCCATTCTTTATGATATTTTTCGCTTATTTCATTATTTTTCGTATGAAGTCTTCGTCATATCGTACTACTTAAAAGTTTATTTTATTTATTTTTGAAAACCGTTATTTTTATACTATTTTTTTTGTTTTAGTATTGAACATTTACATTTAAGTATACTGTATTCGATAAGGGGCTCAAAGTTTGGTAGGGTCGCGGTGGTGCATGTTTTGCCGGAAAATGTGTGCCTATAAAATACCGCGTAACGCCATAGTTGCATTCCATCAGCAACACTACCAATAGTCCTACTCCTAGCGTCCACGAGTGGCCTCTTAAGCCCCGCGAGCCCTGGGCAATGTGGTCACTGGCATATTACCATCAGTGCCATAGCAGATAGGAGAGGATGAATGTGCGAGTGTCCGGCGCCATAAAACCGGACCCCCCCGGCTAAGGGAGGGTGACCCCTACAGAAACACCTATCAGGGAAGGCAACGGGAAACCACCCTGATTATCATTCCCAGGATATCACTATGGAGATAGAAGGCAGACGTCTTGGCTGCGAAATATAAGAGACTGGACCGGAATGAGACGTGTGGAAGAGCTGTTCCGGATCGCGCAAGACAGAGAAGCCTTCGCCAGAGTGATTGCCAACGTCGGGGGGACCTGACAGGGCACATCAAGAAGAAGAAGTATTCGATAAAGTTTGCTATTTTGGAAGTTTTTTCACCTCTGACATTTAAGTGGAAATAATTATGAATCAAAGGAAATTATTTTACTGACGAATAAGAAAATATTACACAAGTAACTCAAATTGTTTTTGCACAAATGTTAAAGGATTTTTTTATATTCACAAAATGCATTTGCTCAGCAACGATACATTTATTTTCTAAAATAAATGAACGTTGGTAATATGTATGTTTTGTCATTTATGTGTACATATGGGGATATTTCTCATTTTGTATTATATAACACTTCATTTCTAAAGAGTACAACTTGGCGTGCTTATCGCCAGGTTGTAAATTGTACATTGCAATCTCTTCTAATAATTCAGACAATGTTAAAAAGGTCTGAAGTGAAAACCAGACTGCAACCCTTTTTTTACTCAGGTAATAACGCGAATATAGATGATAAGGATATAAATATTATTAAATAACTTGAATCTGGGGGTCAAATTGAATGGTGTATGCGTCAATAACATCAGGTACGCACATGATAAGGTTGTTCTGGCAGACATTATTGACGACTTACAAACGCTTATAGATATAATTAATGAAGCCGGTGTGATACTGGGGCTGAACATGAACGGTGCTGATATAGAGAGAGTGAAAAAAATTAAATACCTCGGAAGTATCCTAGTGGAAGACCTCGACCGAGAAACCGAAGTCAAGTGCAGAATTGAATCATCTCGTGCGACTTTTAATAAAATGAGAAGCGTATTCTGCGATGATAATATAAACTTGAAACTTCAAATGCTACGTTTGGTCAGTGTTATAACATGGAGTGGAATCATGGATCCGTAAGTAGTATGAACCGACTGCAAGCATTCGAAATGTGGATGCACCAGAGAATGCCACGGATACCCTGGACGGATATGGTCAGCAACACGAGGGTTCTTC
Organism: Odontocerum albicorne; assembly: GCA_949825065.1. Lineage (NCBI taxonomy): Eukaryota > Metazoa > Arthropoda > Insecta > Trichoptera > Odontoceridae > Odontocerum > Odontocerum albicorne. The sequence continues at coordinate 11,928,854 of OX463851.1, forward strand.
AAAGAGCCAAAGTTTATAGAGAGTTGCTGACTAATATTAAAATCCGAAAGGTGTCCTACTTAGGTCATGTACTATACTTAGAGGAGCAAAGTACAAATTACTGCACCTGATCATCCAAGGCAAAATAGAAGCCCAAAGAGGTGTTGGCAGGAGGCAAATCTCCTGGCACCGCAATATACGTGATTGGACTGGCATAAGGGGCGTTGGAGATTTTTTTTCGGGCTGCCGGGGACAAATTTATCACTTTCAAGTAATATTCAACGTTGGGGGGACCTGACATGACACTGAGAAGAAGAAGAAGAATAACGCGAATCGAACCCGCGAGCCTCGGGATGGAAGACGGGAGTCTTCCAACTAACATAGGTCACTAAAGTCATATTTTATGACAATAAAGACACATATACACATAATTAATATATAAAACACAATCAGATTTTTCTTAAATTTTCATAAAACGAATATAAGGTCATTTATTGAGTAAGTGTAGATAAAGAAAATCCCATCCTTGTCTTTTTGATACAATTTAAGACGCTATATTAGAATTAGTTTCCGACTAAAATAAAATTAAGATTTAAAGCCATAATTTAGACACAGAAGCCAATTCAATATTTTGTACATGTTTAACAGAAATAAATTCTATCAGTTAATTTTATCCGATTTGATTATTTGTGTATATATGTTATACTATACACATATATACAATATTTTATCTGAAGTTTAAAATTTGTTCTATTTTATGTAAAGTATTTTACAAAATTGAACCGTTACAGTATTATATAATGAAACAAAATAAATGTGGTCGAAATTAAATCGTGGCGTAGAATACGTGGTAAACAATGTACGATAGAAGAAGGAATAAGGTCATTAAGAAAATAATACAGATTTATGGAAGATTCAGTCTTATCGAGTAGTACAGATGTCACGAGGTTGGTAAGGCTAGAAAAAATATACTACCAAATTAATCACATTTTAAAGGAATGATGATTGAAAAACCTTTAATTATGTAAGTGTATGTATGGTGAAGTGTTTTCACCTGACAAAAGTGAAGGGTAGGTGCCAGGATATATTTTAAAGTAGAGATGTGTTCTCTATGCTTATTCCAATAGTGACATGGCGTGATGATTACAATGACAAATGATGGAAGTTAGTCGTATTTCAAGTTAAATTAAATTCTTTAAATTGTATTAAAAATATTATAAGCTTGAAAATAAGGAAATTATATGAAAGAAAACTCTCAGAAAACTATAATTATATGCATTTTATATTGTATTTCTAGTAAGTGCTCAAACACAACGCGGCAAATCAGTAAAGGATAGTAATTTAGTATGTATTTATTATAGTGTAAAAATTATTATTAGCCGCCAGTTTGTCGTGATTTTCTTGACTATAACTAATTCCCGTGGCTGTTAGTTAACTGTGACCGAAGATAATTCAGCTTTTAATGCTTCATTAGACGTTTATGTAGCCGATGCCATGAATATTAAGTTTTTTTGCGAAAGATTTAAAGCTCATATAAAGTTTAACATTTTTATTTTATTTGCTAATAATTATTCAAGAAATGTGAATTCATATGAGGATGCAAAGTGTATCTTGAATTGAATTCAATCATATTTTCAAACTAGAAAAAAATATATCAAAAATGATATTTCAAAATAAATGTAAAATCATTTGTCATGTTATCCTTTTTTTTGGTTCAAACAATAATCATTTTTATATGCCCAATCCATTTCAGAGTGCTCTTCTTCGTCTTACTCAACACATCAACCTTAAGTTCACAGTCATCCCACATCCCTAAATGAACAAAAAATAAATAAACATTAATAAATAAAAAAACAAATATAAAGTGCAATTGTGAGTGGAAGTCGTAATAGAGGATGTTCAAGGAAAGCATGGCGGGATCAAGTGAGTTATATTTTGAAAGAACGAAACATTAAAAGCCAGAGAAATCCTAGGAGTTGTGTGAGAACGTTTATGAACGTAGAAGAAGCGAAGGTGTGATTCGTGTCTGCCTATGTCTCCTCTGCATAACCCGAAATAACATGATGGTATATACGAGTATTACGTATCATAAAATCATGATTCACATTAACATAACTACCATATATAGTTGTTCCTTAATTATATTTAAAAACAATATGGTTTTGAAAAGATGTGTGATTAACAATTATTATCTAAATTGTTATTAGAGAAATCAAATCATATATCAATAGCATTTTATTATAACATTCTATAGTAGTTTTCATAGACCTTACATCAATTTATTTTGTGGTGCTTATGAGCTAGCTGCCTTTTATACATTTGAAAACAAAGTGCTTTCGAGGGGATTCTTAATTGAATGTATGCCCATTACTCGTGACGAGTTTAATAAAAAACATGATACAAAAAGAGAGAATTAGATATTTGTTGTTTGTGCCACAAGAAACGACTAAATAGTAAATTTGTAACAGACATATTTTATTGCAGATAAGGAAAAAAGCTTCAGTGCATTAAGTTTGTTTGCTGCTTTTTTTATCCATTGGGTATCTTCTAGGGTCCTTAACTACACATATTGTAACAATAATTTTACGACATTTGGCTCAATTTGCTGCTGTTTGCTTCCAGTTATGCTGAGCATTTATGATTTTGAGCGGGTTATACAGTACGCTCTTACATGTTTTGCGCTGCCCATCGTGCTATCTTCTGTCTTCCGTCAGCTTCCTAAAGATTTTTCTTAAGAGTCTGGAGTCAAGGATGTGAGCTACGTATCCAGACTAACGCAGGCAAGCCCGTGTCACCAGAATTTCTGTGCTATAGCAGTTAGCTCTGCTCAAAATTTCATTGTTTGATACTCGCCGGTACCAATGTAAAATGTCAGTAGCAGTACTGTAGTTAAATAATGACTAATTGATGACCTCCATGGCCTAGTTGGTAAGGTTGCTGACTTCCACCTGAAGGTTTTGGGTTTTATTCTTGATGGATCTGAAATAAAATAAGAGATAGAGTCCCAATCTGTTAAAAGAGTTCGTCTTTTAACAATACTCGCACGCGCTTGACTTGTTGCTCACACACTAGACATGAAACTTGTGCAAGTGTTATGTTATTTTACGTTCAAGGTAGTATTGCTAATCTGTTCTATGACGAACCGTGGGTTCCGTACCCACTCCAGTGATTCTTAACCCAAGGACTCGATTATTGTGGCAGAAGACGATGTTGTCTCCTACCCACGATTTTCAATATTGTATGGTACCACAAATGAAAAAAGGCAAATAATGAATACATTAAATTAGCAATTAACATGCTATCCAAGTTATGTTTTTATACTAAAAGATTACGATTCAGTGAAAATATTGAATCCGTTAAGATGAAATAACTAAAATAATTTGCTTTCTTAAATTATCATAATTCCCTATGCAGTCATCTATACGAGTATGTAAACTGAAATTATCATAATTCCCTATACAGTCATCTATACGAGTATGTAAACTGAAATTATCATAATTCCCTATACTGTCATCTATACGAGTATGTAAACTGAAATTATCATAATTCCCTATACTGTCATCTATACGAGTATGTAAACTGAAATTACCATAATTCCCTATACAGTCATCTATACGAGTATGTAAACTGAAATGATCGTAATTCCCTATACAGTCATTTATACGAGTATGTAAACTGAAATTATCATAATTCCCTATACAGTCATCTATACGAGTATGTAAACTGAAATTATCATAATTCCTTATACAGTTATCTATCCGAGTATGTAAACTTAAATTATCATAATTCCCAATACAGTTATCATAATTCCCCCACAGTTATACGAGTATGTAAACTTAAATTATCATAATTCCCTATACAGTCATCTACATATACTAGTATGTAAACTTAAATTATCATAATTCCCTATACAGTTATCTTTACGAGTAGGTAAACTTAAATTATCATAATTCCCTATACAATCATCTATACTAGTATGTAAACTTAAATTATCATAATTCCCAATACAGTTATCTATACGAGTATGTAAACTAACAACGAAAATCTAAAATGGACAAAACGGTTGAGTAGATAAATAATACCGAGAATTCTTGTCATCTGGTCAGTATAATTCTTAATGTAAGGCGTTTCCTTGTTGGGATGACACATTGTAAATATGGAATATTTGATTTCGCAATAATTTTTGCACATTAACATAAATAACAGGCAGGTGTCAGTATGGCCGTAGCTAACATAACATCGTCCTCGGCTATTTTCGCAGCACGGCACCTAACAAGAACTGTTTTGCTCAATGTTTAATTTTACTGCTTTTATTTAAGTCCTTGTACGGCAATTAAAGATTCGCTCCGAGTGCTTTACAGTAATTTCATATTTTAGTTATTATTACTGTTAACCGTTAGAATTTTGAGACACGTCTGTTTTATTGGAAGGCATGACAGAAGTTATTGTTCAGTTCTTTAGAAGTACCTTCATGCTGAGTTTAAGACTTAAGAAATCTGCGATCGTATTTAGACATAAGTTTGAATATATTTTTGAAGATAGTAGATAAGCACCAAACAAAATATAATATTATATAGAGTCTAATTTCGATATTACAAAAATATCTCATTTTATTCCCAACGAATTTTTTTTACTCTACTTATGATAACTAAATGTATGATAACGTAAACGTAAAAACGATCGTCAATTGTTTTGATTGACTGATGATTTAAAATTATATTTTTCCTTATTTAAAAAAAAACACACGTGTATATGTGATATCTCAGAATACATAAAAACTCCAATATCAGGTAACAATTCGAAAACTCGATTAAAACATTTTTTTTAGATTTTTGCGTACTACAATAATATAAGAAATAACCTTATTCTTCTTGAATAATGGCCGTGAAAGAAAGAACCTGGTTTTCATATAAAATTTTCGTCAGTTAGCCAGAAAAATATGTAGTGTTTACTTTATGTACAAATAATAAAATGACTATTTACATATCGTCGTTTAAAGATTAGATTCTCCTCCAGGGTGTTTTGATGGATAATTGTTTAGAGATTAGGTTCTCTTCCAGAGTGTTTTGATGTATAATCATTTAGAGCAGCAGTCGCCAAACTTTAGGACCTCACGGACCACTAAATTCATAATTTTAAATCCCGCGGACCAATAATAGGATTTTTTAGTGTTAAATATATTTAGAAAAAAGTGATCAAAGAACACATAAAATATACCTAGTTATTAAAATAAAACTATATATGTAACCAAATTATAAAAGCTTTATTAACCTTCCCGTAACCATAATGTAACATTCGTGGTAAGAGGAGGTTAAAAAATAATATTTCACTTAATAGGCTGTATATCAATTTCAAAATTTACATGTTTGTAGATAAACCACTTTTACATTTAAATACAATTTTGTAAAAAAATCGTGGAATGTATTCTTTATAAAAATGATAATTTCCAGATAAACGATCAGATTTTTTAATCCGATATTGTAAGAATACGACAGATGTATATAAAAAAACTTTAGTTAGAAAAATACACATGATATTGAAACTGAACTTTAGAGATAAGATTCTCCTCCAGAGTGTTTTGATGGATAATCGAATCCATATTTTTTATCCACTTTGCACGGATTTCTCCTGTTACACAAAGAGGGTCTGCTTCTAGAATTGGCTTATTCGTTAGGAAGAATATAAGCCCGGATTCTTCTCAAACTGCTAGGCGGTACCGAGAATATATCTACAATGTCATTCAGTTGGTTAAATATCTCTATACCACGCGTAACTGCGTTTTTAATCATAATATTCGTTCTGTAAGCTGGTATGTAGAATAGAAGTTGATTCCTTGCACGGCTATATTTATTAGGTATATATAAACTTAGTCCTTCTAGAATCGCGAGATAGTTAAAGCAACCTTGAAATACCTTTAGTATGAATATCGCAATGGATTCTTGCCTTCTTGTTTCGAGGCTTCTACAGTTACACACCGTGAGAAGTTCGACGTGGTGAGCATATTTTGGGTAATCGCCCTTTGTTCTGTACCATAGATATCTGATGATTTTTTTTGTATTTGTTCTATTTTGCTTTTATATTTGAGATGATGAGTATCCCAAACTGTAGATGCATATTCTAATTTGGTTCTTATGAGATAATTATGTAAGTTTCTTCGGTATTGTTGTATCGGTACTGTTAAATTCTTTTGATATTCTCATTATAAAACCGAGTCGTTTGTAACAATCCAATATCAAACGCGAGACATGGTTAACGAACGTGAGTCCGACATCAAAGGTTACGTCCAAACCTTTGAATTCAGAAACTCTGTTTAATGCTACTCCCTGTATAATATACTGATAGTGGGTTGGTGAAAACGATCGACTATAGGATACACAGACACATTTATTTATATTGAACAGGATATGAGTTTGCTCAGTCCAGGAAACTAGAAAGTCTAGGTCCAGTTGTAATTGTGCATAGTGGTGAATAAATCTGTTTGAAAATTTTCAAGTCGTCAGTGAACAATAAATACGTTAAGTGTTATATTGAGTGTCGAGTGTTATAGAGAGATATTGTAAGATTACAAAAAATAAATAAGTCGAGTGAAAGTATAAAACGGTAGTGGCTGTGGATTGTGTATTTCCTTACATCTGCATATGTTTTGAAAAACATATTTGGTAAGAATATATCAGAAAACTTTCCATACAAAGACGAACTACAAAGCAACCTTTGTAGATCTCTAGATATGTGATAGTAACACATACGGCTTTAGGTAGAATATAGTACATGTGTGTGTTCAATGCTTTGTAGTAATTCCAACGGAAAGTATTAAACATTTTCATATTTTTAACACTTTAGTACGGTCCTGCCTGTTACTAAATAAATGGGTATTTACATTATTATAAGGTGTTAAATTTGGTTCTTCGTTAGGTCACATTGAAGTTAAGAATGAGTTTTCTCTAGCAATTAATATATAAAATTGTAATTTTTTATGTCATTCTTTTAATCTTATCAATTTCATGCTCCTAAGATTTGAAATGAAATGTTCCTTGAAAAAGGGCGAAAACGGTCATATTAATGCATAATTAAATTGTATGAGTGTATTTTTTAAATAAACTTATAAGAAAACAATTAAATAAATGGATTATTAATGTGAATTTGATTTACCTAACATTGAAAATTGGATTTATATTATGTTATATGCTTCTTATCAATTTAAAAAATATTTTATTAAAATATATTTATTTTGTAGCACGGACCAAATAAAAAGAAGATAATGCAATAATGCATCGGAAATAAACTATTAAACGTGTCTCCAGGTTACAAATTTGTATAAAATTCTTGTTAATGCTGTATAGAGCTTTCACAAAGATACTCGAAAGTACAGGAAGAATAATCGTTTTTCGCATCTGTTCTTTATCTAGATCGAGTTTTATCTTGATTGTAATTCATTAAAGTTTATTTAGTTCAATAATATCAATTCAAGGTATGGCAGAATAAGGAATGAAGTGATTAGGGATGAATGTGAACATTGGTGTGTTGAGTGAGATTAAGAAGATCACTCTGAGATGGTTTGGGTGTGAGGAACGAACGAATATTTACAAAACAAATATGTATCGCAAATGTGAGTGGAAGGCGTGGTAGAGAAAGACTAATAAAAGTATAGTGGGATCAAGTGGATGATATTTTGAAAGGAGATAATGTAAAAGTCAGAGAAATCGTATGAGCTGTATGAGAAGGTACTTGAATACAGAAGAGGTACAGAATGTGTGTCAAGATCGATAAATCTTATTCTCTGTCCTCTTTCGCTACGCCAACAGGAAAATCGCGTGATGGTAATCGTATATGCGAGTATATATGTATGTTATATTAAGACGTGTCACCTCTTTGGCATTTTTCTAGCCGATCAAAATACTAGATCATAAATGTTTTGATCGCTATTTGAATTTAAGCCTAAATCTTGAGCTTTCTAGTTGGTTATTATTTACATATAAAATGCGGCTAAAAAAAGAGTTTACGAACTTAGTACTTTCTGACAAACATACGTTTATATTTTGGCCTTGCTGTCCTGCTACAATACATGCATAGAATGCAAGTTATAATACCTTTTTCGCCAGTGATATAAATAAAACCTTTCACTAAATTGACTCTGCCGTGTCCTCGCAAGTTTTATGGTCTTGTTCGATGTCTCGCAGATTCGATAACTTTATCCGAAATAATAAAAAAATGGTCGAGGCATACCTCTTGAGCGTGGAGATATTACTAAGAAAACTTGTTTCATCGGAGCAAAACACAGTTGAAACATTTGTGATATTGTATTTTATATACCAAAATATGACTCGAGAACCTTTTACAGGATTCAGGAAGAAAATGGGATACTTTGAGCCAAAATTCAAAATCATTTATTGTTCAGGTACGTTAGTTTAATGTCGGCAAACTTTACTAATTTTGTATCATTGTTTACTTGGATACCCCCTGGTTATTTCATTTGAAAGTTTCATTCCAAAAATATAAATCTAACATATTTCTATGTTAATCATGATGCAAAAATGATTCATTGCCTTCTAAAAGTGGGATACAATATTTTGGACGTGTTTTGTATGCTAAAATCGGGGTTAACATGTATCAATATTATAATAAAATTAATATATTTTCTATCTGAGATTTTGCTTTCATGTAACGTTATTTTTGTGTCTGTCAGGAACCGCTTCGACACACTTTTGATATATATTTATATTTTTTCAGCAGATTTATCTATATTATATTCACGCACGTAAAAATGTATAATACATGTCTTTGAAGTTCCTAATTACTGAGGGTCATGATCTTTGGGATATTTATGGTTCGGTTTCGACGACACGTATTCACTTCTCTCGGTCACTTGCTGTTTGCATAACAGTTAACAGGCTGTCCCTAGTCAATATCTTTACCTGATCCACTCATCTTACTATGACTATCAATTTCTCCAGGTCGTCTGACTCACATCTAGATATCTGTGAGAAAATAGTACTCGGGAATCATATTGAGGATAGTTGTACCGTCACATTTAACATCTGGAGTAAAGAGACGTTCGTTCTTCTGGTTGTCCACGGAATTCTCAGCATCCGAGCCAACACCACATTTCAAACTCAAAATTGATTCTTGCACGTTTTCGGACTTTTATTATGTAGGAGAAATAAAAGTTAGGATTAGCTTTGTTTTGGCACTGTTGGATAATCCCCCGATCTCTTCAAATTTTTACCAATTAAGTCAAGGCATTTTGGCAATTTGAACACTCATCCTTTTTTTTACAACCGTCTTTTGCATTAATACATTTAAAGAGAGTTTTTAGTGAAGTAAAAGCTCCAAAATGTAAATTTTGACCAAAACAACTTAAGTTAAAATTACCACAAAATGGTTCGTTGGTTTATAAAAAATATTGTAAAACTGTGACATGTAAACCTGAATAGCTAACGATATAAATTATTTTAGAAAAATCCCGTCGGATTCGAGTCTAAAGGTAATAAAGAGACCAAAGAAATTTATGTTCTAAATTACATACCTTCATCAATAATTCTCAAACGAGATTATTTAACACCACGGCCTCCGCGGTGTCGTAGCAACAATGCGGTTTTTCAAGAATGATAATAGAATTTAATGCCTTATTATTGAAATACGCATTATATTTTTCGTGTCAGTTGTAAATGGAAAATGTAGATTCAGTAAGAAATTATGCAAATCGGATACCGAGAGCTATGTTAACTTTAAATCAATTTATTTTTTGAATAATTTTAAAAGGAACCAGAATGTGTTGGATGAGCAAGCAACACCTCTTTGTTAATGACGTTTCATAACATTCTGTCGGTGTATAATAATTTGGTCCAATTGTGTCGGTTGTAATTTGAGAAGGGATGGAGTGCAATTAACTTTTATTAAACGTTCAAATAACAGGCATTCAAAATTATTCCATCTTGTTATCTGATTTATTACTATGCGAAGAAAACTTATTGCAAAAACGCAAGGGCTGCCATTTAATAAGACCTATTGTACCGAAAAAAAAAAACACTTTTTTTTCTTTTTTTACATAATAAAATAAAAAAATCTTGTTTACATGACGTGCTTATTATTGAATTAAAAATATTATTTTTTAATTAAAAACCTTGAATACACATAAACAATTATTATTCGAGAAGATTGAATATTTACTGAAATTTAATCAAATTAATTTCTTTTATAAAGCTAATATTTGAAGCGTGAACCCAATTAATTTCAAATTCTAAAGAGAAATATAAACTTTATAAAATAATAAATAACCTAAATGCTAAGCCGAAACAGCTCACTACCATTACTTTTTCTTCATCTTATTTTAGGTCTGTTGGCCTGTTATGGTCATGCATCATTGTTTGCCTCTTGTGACGTCGACTGCCAGCTGTCTTTCTTTCTTTTGGGAGGTCGTCCTGGAGGTCTGCTTGCTTGGGGGATACTGTCCCTGGCCATTCTTACGGCTCTTGGTTCCGCCATTCTGGATACGTATTCGTTCCAGAACCTTCTTCTCTGTCGTCCCCATCTGACAATATCTTCAACTTCGTACGTCCTTCGGATTTCTGTGTTTCGTACTCTATCACGAAGGGTTTTGCCAGCGATACTCCTGAGTACCTTCATTTCGCTGGTTCGAAGGAGATTTTGGGTTCTGACAGTGTCGGCTCTGGACTCTATGCTGTATGTCATTATGGGGCGGACACAGGTCTTGTATATCCTCACCTTGCTTTGGATGTTCATATGCTTGTTTTTCCAGATAGTGTTCTTGAAACATCCGGAAATAGCTGCGGCATTTTGTGATTGTTCAAGCACTTCGCCATAGAGGTCATTATTGCACATTATGCTAGCACCCACGTATTTAAATTTTGTTACTGTTTAATTGGTGTATCGTTGATCGCCACACTGCATCCAACTTGCTCTCTGGCTAGAGTCATGGATTTAGTCTTGCTGATGGAGATAGACATGTTGTATTTTTTGGAAGCAGTGTGAAATCGATGCAGCATTTGTTGCAGGTCTTCCTCTGATTAAGAAACGTAAATATGATAACTAAGAAACGTAAATATGCTATAGTTAAAAACAATTCCTGAAATGTTAAAGATATCAGTATGCGAAATCCTATTCCAAAGGGACATTTCGCAAAACAGAGTAAGAGCACTCGGTAAGTTAGTTTTACTTTCCTTATACATTAATTAACACATGAATATTTATCAGTTTATCATCGAATGATTGATTGTTCATGAAACACAATTAATAGTATTGAATTAATATGGATTTTTTAAGACATAAACGTTATAAAGAAATTTTATTTTTATTTCGATATAAATATAAAATATATCGAATTGTGGAGTGCTGTCAGGAACTAAAGGTAAAAAAACTTAACCAAAAAAGTTAGGATATTTATCGAGGGTTTGATATAAGAAGTAGTTATTATAAAATACATAATCTTCATTTTAGAGATTTCATAAATTAAAGAACTTTTGTGGTAATATTTAGTTACGAAATAACATTAAAGTCATATATTGACTCTTGTTTTCCACATAAGTGAAACATAATGAATTAAAAATTTCAATAATCAAAGATTGAGAAATACGACTCTGTTTTAAATAAAATAGAACCCCTCCTCAGAACATTATTGTGTTTAGGTTTATGATTCGATAACATAGAGATCATTTCGAATAAGATCGAAAATTTTATTCGTAAACAAACTAAATTTAATAATAAAAAATAACTGAAACTTTTGATACCATACAGTGTAATAAATGTGGTAAACAATACGTACAATTAAAGGTCAGTCTAAAAGAAAACTATCTGATGATGGTAAGATCTTTTGTATTCCAACAATTCATATACCATTCTATACATCGTCTTTTGCGGTTTACATGGCTCGAATTTGAAACGATCTTCGTAGCTTAACCAGACGTGGTTCGTTTCTCAAGAAAAAACTAAAAAACTACTACGAGTATATACCTCAAAATATTATTCAACTTTAAATTTAATACGATTCCCGTTCATATCCCTAATTTTCCTAGAGATCAATGGGTTTTTTATTGTGTTTTTACTCAAAAGAAACGTTGATAAACACGGATAAAAAAATTGAAAAAAAAAGCTAGTCGATTTTAAGAAATTACTTTAAAGCAATAAATCCAACAGATATATTTATATATACTCGTACATATATGAAAGCGTACATCCGCACTTTGAGGTGTATGGCCGCAGAGTAATGGACTGGACTTGCGTGCGGAAGGTCGCCGGTTCGAACCTCGCGCTGTGCTACTCCCCTCCCTTTTCAATATAGTATTCACGGGTATCAGGATGTGACTTCGGCCAAATCTATTCTTGCAAAAAAGGTGAAAATATAGAAAACATTCCCGTGTGCACCGATCGTCTCACATCCAGTATAGCGGTGTGGTCGGTGAGTTTGCTGGTGTGTACACTCAAATCAACGGTCCAGCTTCGCTTTCTTACTGATTTGACGTTGGAATAACGAGGGGATTCTCAACTACGAGGCTCAGCAACGACGACGACGACGTGAAAGTGTTAAAACAGAATGAAAAAAAAAATTGAAAAATCAGAGTTTAACTGAAAGAAAGAATTCAAAATATTATGAAAGGCCCTATTCGATAACATTAAACTGTCCACCCGGTTCGATTCCCGACGGCTACTGTAATTGAATGGTAGCCACAAGTAAGTGGTAGTCACTATAGAACCGATAACTGCATAGTAATTTCTAAAGTTGGGAATTATTCCGAGACAAGTTGAATATTTTGTGAGCAGTGAACGTTATCGGGGGAAGCGGCGAGTCAGGCCGTAGAAGGTTCCTCGGGCGGTTACTGTTTTATTGCTCGAAATAAATCGCATTTGTAATTTTATAGGCTATTCACTAAATTGGTGTATGATTGAAAATGGTCAAAGTGATTTCACTCTGTTTAGCATATATTATCACCATTTCACGTATAATACTAGGGCATCGTGAATATATTTTCGTTCAACTTTACTATTAAGATTAAAAAAATGAGAATGCAATTAAAGTATTCAATTTTTGCTAAATGTTTGGAATTTGATGTGTTTTTTGAGAGGAAGAATACCTAAAAAATTATGACTCAGATAAGTTATGTTTTGAATATCATAGAAAAATGTGGTCAACCTATTAGTGATTAACATTGTTTTTTATTTGGTAAATAAATGTAAAAATATATATCATAGGAGTATTAAAAAATATGATTTTTACCCTAAAAAATCAAAAAGAAAAAAAATATTGATTGTTCAAACAAGCCCAATATTTATTGATTCATAGTGATTGTATTAATTTTCAATATATTATAACGGACCAACAAAATATTTTGACACACATATGTATATATAGAGTAAAAAATAATAAAAAAAATTACTTAAGCGGAAATAAATCGTTCCTTTACAGTTTATTAATATTTTCTGAATGTATAATATTTATTATATCACAATCAAATGGTCAAGTGAAGACCTTCGTGGTCTAGTTGGTGTAACGCTGGACTTCAACATAGGGATGTCGGGTTCAATTCACGATTGCACTCGATAAAAAAATGAAAACGGGGCCAAGTCTGATAAGAGTTCACTTGATTAACAATACTCAAACGCGATAGACGTACATATGTGAATATTATTGCATATTTAAGTATTGTTGCTTACACGTGCAATTTCGAACTATGAGTTCTGTGCCTACTCCAGTGGTTCTGTGCCCGAAAATTACATCAAAGGTGCCGATTTTTTTGTCTCCCGGCCACGTTATTCGATATATCTGAATCAGTAGTTAGGAAAAGTTGAAGGGTACTCGTATCATACGAATTAATCAATAGTAAAATCTGTGAAAAATATACATTTTTCATTGTTTTAAGTTTACACAATTTTATAAAAATATAATTACTTTATAAAAAGTATTATTAAGTTTTTCAACAATTTTGTAATATTCTTTCGTAATGATTTCACATAAATTAAAATTTCAGACGAGTATGTATTTCAATTGTAATAATAAGTTACAATACTACATTTTTTCATGTCTGATGTGAGGTAGAAACTGTCTGATGTGAGGTAGAAAGTATGTAAGTGTATCAAATATGTTAATGTTGCATTACGTTAGTTCAATAACTTGAACAACTTGAAACATTGAGAAATTGATATTTGTTTTGAAAATTTTTCAATTAATGTTCTTTGTTTGTTTTAAAAACATTTTTGAATTTCTTATAGAATTTTCCAAATTTAATTTCTATTACTTATCAATAAATTGAACACAAAACAGTTAACATATTCAAGTGATAATATTGATAATTTATTACCAAAAATCAAATGGATAGCAAACATTCTCATGAAATCAAAGATTATCGTTTCTTTTTTTTTAAAGTTGATTTTATATAAATTCTAGAAGCATGCTAATAAAATATATTTGAAATATAGGACATTTTTTTAATGATATCAAATTTTGTTTTATTTTTGATAGACTGATGGCATATAACTTGACAGATGTGAGCTTTTAAACCGACTACTGAAGTTGACAGTTTTCAAAATATTATAAACGGCAATTTAGCTTAATTGGTAGTAAAATCAAGTTGTACAGAAGAACTTTACTTGATTTAAATACCATTTAAGCGATGAAATTAAATGCGGATAAAATGTATATCATGATGTTTTATGAAAATTATAAATAAAAGAATAATAATAAGGAAATGTTCCATAAATTGATTCAGCTTTATAATATTATATTTAACAATTTAATAAATCAAATAAGCTAATAATTACATCCTAAATTTCCGTGAACCACCTGAACACTAAAGTTAAGATGAATTTAGTGTTTGAGATTTCTTAACAAGGATTGCACTTTGCATGAATAACTGATGTAGATATAAATGGAATTGTAATATTTCACAGTTATTAAGTAATACAGGCACTCAAGTCAGAGTTTATTCAAGTGATTCTAGATACATGAATAAATGCAGTGGTCATCCCGAGGTTTATGCCAGCATGAATCATGCTTTCAACAAATGTTTAGCAAAAACATGCTAGCACTAAACGATAGCATCGATCATTCAGCGCTATACAGCAACATATAGCCGCGCATCACGGTGGGCGTGATCGCGCGTGCCTTTTGTTCCTGACTTGAACTTTCTTATAGCTGCAGTGAACGGGCATAAATTGCTGTTACTTAGGTCCTAAAATATACAGGATTTAGTTTCATATTAGTTTTCAATCCAGGTAAAATTATTATATGGAGATAAAATTGATGAAACTATTATAAATTCTGAAATAAACTATTTACCTTTTAATTTTTATTTCGTTTTCAAATTCAAATAATTAATTAAGACAAAATGGAAAATGGATTGTTGGTAAAATAATACTGATTGATGGTAAGATAGAGAAGGAATAAAGTTAATTAAATAAAATTATTATATTAATGCTTTCAGATAGATTTGGATAGAAATGTTTCTTCAATCATGATTAAGAAACCCCAAAACTGCCCTTCGTTAAAAAAGTTATTTATTATACGAATATATATTATTGATACATGGCATATAATACATTTTGTGGACACGATAACTTCCGTAGTTCGTATCGAATTTAAATCAAACTTTTTTGAAAAATTTACCTTGTGATTGTCTCTGCTAGTTCATTAGTCAGCCTGATTTGCTTTCTTGTATCAAAATTGCACATATTCAAAATTTTCGAAAGTTCCTTATTCCGTTAATATATTGGTCTTAGAGAAAAAATATGTTCTGGAACATTCTTTATAAATGTATGTATTACAAAATTATTCGATATTTACATGTACCTATGTATATGAGGTGGTAGATGAGGGGTAGGTGGTAGGTGAAATCAAATTATCGTATTGGATACACATAAGTTGGCATTTATACCTGTTCTAAGGCTGATAGTAATATAATTTATAGGTTTCCAAATATTTGCAAAAACGAAGTTAATTGTTGTTATATTTGGATTGCGTCTATTTATTTTATCTGTATGTATTTTATTACCAACATATAATGAAATGTTTCCAATAAAGAATAATGTAATTTGTTCGATAGAAATGGAAAAGTACCTACATGGTTAAAAGTACCTAAATGGAAAAGTACCTACATGTAAAATAACCTTTCCTTTCACACATCCGAAATTTACCTGATTCTTGCGGTCAGTGCTGGAAGGTTTTTTAATGAATGTTGTGTATTGTTTTCTTTCTATATTTTCTGAAAATAAAATAAAAATACGTATTTTAGATCATACTAACATCATTTCGATGGAAATAAATAAAAAGTTATTAAAAATATGGTATATCGCGCATTTTGCATTTTAGGTGGTGTTTGTGGATTTACTTTAATATTTTATTTTTCTGCCATTTATTTATCTTCGGTTTTTTTCTTAATCTATATGTGGGGGTGTATCTCGGCCGAAGGGATGTTATAACATTAGCTCAGACCTTTTGATAGCTTTATTTTAATCGTATTTTCTGCTATTTATCTTGAGATATACGAGTGTGTGTGATTTTGGAATGTATTTAAATATGTACATGCGTTGTTGCTATCAATAAACTTATATTAATTTATTTTAATGGTTATTATGTTGTAGAATTAGGCTTTTGGCTGTTTTATTTTTATCAAAATTTTATTAAAAATCTGTGCAACAAACTAAGAATAAACAATAGGGCTTTTTCATTCTTCGAAACCATTTTTGAAGTGTGCAGTAAATAACAAAAGCTCTTGGAAGATTAACAGAAAATATCAACATATTTTGAAAAATACATTTGTTTTGAATTGTTAATTTTATACAAGATGTCGATATGTTATTTTTTGTACTATAATTGTTACTGAGCTATGTAATGGATATTTAAGTATCATTTATTTTCTCAATAAATAAATATGCATTAATTACAGGGGTACTAATACATGCACATTATGACACAAAACACCGAAGTCAAAGTAAAGTAATGGTGTCCGATCATGTCCAAAGTAATGGTGTCCGATCATATTAAGTAAGAAGAGATAAAATAAACATTAAAATGATAACATACCATGAATTTGGCGCCACGGTGTGACTCGAATATTTTTCTGACCTAATACTTGCCAAAATTTATAACCAACATTTTATACACGAATATTTTTTCTGTTTCATCCATTATAAAACATACTCGTATGTTTTTCTGTTAGATGAAATATTAATGCTTGTCTTCTAACAGTTGTTTTTAAGATATTTTCTCGAAAAACAATATTTTCCTTGTCGGATCTTGTTGTTTGGTTGATCTTATTAATTAGGTTTCATTTATTTATTTTTCTTAATCCTTGAATATTTTGTACTTCTCTAGTTATGCTTATTTAAATATTTTTCACTATTCATATTAAGCTCAAATGATTTTTATTTATTAAAGCGATATTGCTCGTTTTATGTACTATGCGTATCCAGAAAGTAAGTGTACTGAGGCTCTCACGACCGGATGGATTTTATTTTCGACATGTTGGCTACACTTCCGTGTAGCCTGACCCTTCCCCTCCGCAACGAGACCGGTTCGAGGTCAGTAAGTTGAGAAGTGTCGACGCGACAGCATGTTCGTGAAAAATGTCAATCCAATCTCCCGCCAAGTGCAAAATACGCGGCGTCATCCGTTATCTCGTTTGGAAGGGAAAACCTCCGGTTGAGGTTTATAATGAGGTAAAAACTGCATATGGTGATAAAGCTATGAATCGTACGAGTGTGTACAAGTGGTGTCGCGAGTTTAAAAACGGTCACGTCACACCTCTTCACCCTCCGCCAAAAAGTTCAAAACCACAATTTCCACCAAGAAAATCATGGCATCCGTGTTTTGGGACTGTCAAGGCATAATTTTAATTGAATATATGCCTCAAGAGGAGATCATCAACTCTGCAAGATACTGTGAGACCCTAAAAAAATTGCGGAGGGTGATTCAGAACAAGAGGAGAGGCATGCTGACAAAGGGAGTCTGCCTGCTGCACGACAATGCCAGACCACACACGGCCAACGCCACGAAGAAACTGCTCGCCTCGTTTAAATGGGATGCCCTGAACCATCCCGCGCATTCCCCTGACATAGCACCTTCAGATTACTATCTATTTACCTCCCTGAAGCTGCACATGGTTGGAAAAAGGTTTTCAACCGCCGAGGAGGTAAAGGAGGAGGTGGAGAAGTGGACGGAGGGGTTGGCGGGAAACTACTTCGAGGAAGGCATCAAAAAGTTGATACCCCGCTTCACCACCTGCATTGAGAGGAATGGCGGCTATGTCGAAAAATAGCTTACATATGTACTACGGTAACCACGTAATTTTTTTGTTTAAATAAAAAAAATTGTAACCTACAAAAATTCAGTACACTTACTTTCTGGATATGCCTCGTATATATCTTTCTATACTTTTATTTTTGTAAATAATGTTTTAAGTCAGTAATGCGAAAGGTAGGAATTCATATTAGTTGTGTGTCTAGTAGGTGGATTACGCGAGTATATATGTTTTTTAAACTTTCTAAACAGTTTTATTTTTTTTGTGTTTATTCTCATTTTTTGGAAATATATCCATGTGCGCGATGTGTATTATATTATTTTATCTAGTTAAGTCTGATTTAGTATGGGTCATGTTAATGTTTTTATTATATTTTTACGCTTTTTAAATATCTTAAAATTTCAATGACATTATTTTTGAATTTTTTAAATATTAAAATATTCATATTCTCGTACTTGAAATCGACTTAAATTGTACAAAAAGTAAGTACCAATACCGTTCCGTATTTACCTATGTGAAGAAAATCTTTCTTAAATAGCGATTTGTTTGCCAAATAACACCATCAGGTTTCCAAAGTTGTGACTGTCCTTGTCGATAGGTTAAGTTTAAAATATTTTAAAATCATTAAAAGTGTTTATGATATTGGTTGAGTTGAATAATATAAACCTCGAAAATATTTCGTATATCTATTCTGACACTCACATTAAATTACGATATACATTTTGATTTATACATTCCACAGAAGAGCGAAATGGGAGCAAGTTGCTATTTTGAACCATAGTAAATCTTTTAACTGGGAATGAGAGCTGACATGTGACGGGTGCTTCAATACTGGCCGACTACCAGGGACCCGGCAATTACACAGCAATGTAACGCCTCATTAAATAACTTCTGTACACTTACTTATATTTATTACGAAGAAGTCAATAAAACTCAAGCTATCTTTAATGATTGCTGATTTAAAAAAAAAAAATTCTATTAGTAAACGAGTAAAACTAAAGATATATTTGTATTAAAGATAATTTCAGTGTTACATTTTCTCTAAGATGTACTTAATGTAGAAAATATTAAAACATAATATTCGAATAAAAATAAAATACAGAAAAGTTACATAATATGAAGACATTTAAACTGATTTTAACCTTAACGAAGGATAAAAGGAGTGAAATGAATATTTTTTTAGTTTAAAATGATAACATGCAATTGAAGATTTTTCAATAATGTGTTTCAAAACAACACATGTAAACGAAATCAAATAAGAGAATTTTTTGAAAAATAGCAAATTCAAAAACACACTTTTCAATATGTATAATAAAAAAGCTGTACTTTTTTCCCCAAAAATTGTCGACAGAAGTTAAATTTGATTATTTTATGTGTATACGTAAAAATACGTAAATTTTCAATTTAAAAATGTTTATACTAAACTTGTGTATATTATGTGTACAAATTTGATTGTATTCAAAATAAATCGATTCAATAGAACATTTACAGCAATATTCCCACAGTAATAAAATTGAAATGGTATATTTTGGTAAGGAATGCGTAGGTGTTTGAAAAAAGAGAAATACAATTATTTTGAATATATTGTTCAATTTTTATTATGCGCGGGATAAAAAAGTACTTAAAAGCTTTTTTTAAGATTTTTTTAATCAGCCATAAAAAATGCTCTCATAAGCTTTTACATACGAGGGTGGTCCGATAAGTACTTAGCCTACAAAAGAATAACAAAAATTTTGGAAAAGTGGCGATTTATTTCTCAACATAATCTCCTTTGAGTTCGATACACTTGACCCAGCGATGCTCCAACTTCTTTAACCCGTCTGAAAAATACGTTTTCTGGAGGTCTGCAAAGTAGGCCTCCGTGGCGGCGATAACCTCCGCATTCGACTCAAATTTCTGCCCGGCGAGTGACTTTTTCAAATTTGGAAACAAAAAGAAGTCGCACGGGGCCAAATCCGGAGAATACGGTGGATGGGGCAGCAGTTCGTAGCCTAATTCTACCAATTTGGTCGTGGCGACGGCGGAGGTGTGAGCCGGTGCGTTGTCATGATGGAAGAGCACTTTTTTCTTCGCCAAATGGGGCCGTTTTTTCTGCAATTCGGCGTCGAATCGGCCCAATAATTCGGCATAGTCGAGCCCTGTGACCGTTTTGCCCTTCTCCAGGAAGTCGATGTAGATCACACCTTTTGATATAAACTTATGTTACACCTCGTATATAAACTTATATTACAGTTAAAAAGTATACTACTTTATAAATGACGTATATCATTTAGGCGTTTTAATTTAATTTAATGTTTATATTGAATCATTAAATCCAATTACAATCTATCTAAATTTAATCTTTATATATATAATATCAATCAATCAATCAACAGTGGCTCTACAACCCAGGTCGGGTCTTGGCCTCCTTTAAAGCACGCCTCCATGACTGGCGGTCCTGTGCTGCTGTTCGCCAGTTCTGGATGCCAATGAGCTGCGCATCCCTATTGACACCATCCAGCCATCGAAGCTTCGGCCTTCCTGGCCTTCTTCGACCCCCCGGTGTGCCATTCAAGAGCCCTCTCGGAATGTCCTCCTCACTCATTCGCTGCACGTGTCCAGCCCACCTGAGTCTCCCAATTAAAATCTCCTGTGTTATGGTAGGGTCTCCATACAGACCGTACAGCTCCTGATTATACCTGATACGCCATTCTCCGTTATTGCAAATGGGGCCATATATTTTGCGCAGAATCTTCCTCTCAAATGTCCCCAGAGCCCTCATGTCCACTCTACTTAGAGTCCAACATTCTGAGCCATAGGTGAGCACAGGTCGGATGAGTGTTTTATAAAGTAGAGTTTTGGTTTTTCTAGAGAGATGTCGTGATTTCATGTACCTCTGCAGTCCAAAATAGCATCGGTTTGCAGCTATTAATCTTCGATTTATTTCAGTGGAAACATCGTTCTTACTTGTCACCATGGTACCGAGATACACAAATTCAGAAACGGTTTGGAAGGTAAAGTTGTCTATTTGTAGACTTATTGGGTTTTGGCGTCCATTTACGGGCATATATTTTGTTTTGGTCTCACTGACTACTAAGCCTAGGTTTTTTGCTGATGCTGCTAGTGCTCGGAAGGCATTTATAAGTTCATGTTCCGACCTCGCTATGATGTCAATGTCATCTGCATAAGCCAGGAGCTGCACAGATTCACTGAATATATGGCCTGTTGTTTGTATGCCGCTATCCCTAATGGCCTTTTCCAAAGCCATATTAAACAGCGTACACGCCAAAGCATCTCCTTGTCTAAGTCCATTAAATGTTTTAAGAGGTTCAGACAGATCCCCTTGCACTCTGACACGGCACTCAACGTTGGACATTGTAAGCCTGACTAGGTTAATGATTTTGACAGGAATATTAAATTCAGCCATAGCTTCATAGAGTTTTGTCCTATTGACCGTGTCGTAGGCAGCCTTAAAGTCTATGAAGAGGTGGTATGTATCAATGTTGAACTCTACAGTCTTTTCCAATATATGTCTAAGTGAAAACATTTGATCTATTGTTGACCTTCCCCTACGAAATCCAGTTTGGTAATTTCCAATTATGCATTCGGAGTATTTCTGCAATCTATTACAAAGAATGTTTGAGAGTATTTTATATGCTATATTTAAAAGGGTGATACCCCTATAATTGGAGCAACTCATGGGGTCTCCTTTTTTGAGCAGGGGACATATTATACCACAATTCCACTCATTTGGTAGTATTTCGTAGCGCCAGATGTCACAGATGATTTTGTGAATATGATTGTGGAGAGGACCTAATATAAGTATTTTAAATGAATACTTTTTAGACTGACAGGTATTTTAATAGATATCCGATAAAACAACAAATTTGTATCCTTGAATCGCGCCAACATTTGTATCAAGGATATAATTGTATTGCTTTAGTTACCTTTTAGCAGCCTTAACTTCGTTATTCCTTATATTTCCTAAGAATTTTTCACAATTAAATCAGGAATCAGGAATTTAAGAGTTCATAAAAAGTCAGAGGCAAGAGTTAAGTTTTGTCCTGATTGTTTTGGATTGAACCTGACTTTAATCTGCGGTTTAGATGTGACGTGGAAAATTATTTATTTCACATCTTTTGAATTGATATCTTAAAACTAAAATAAATCGTTCATTACTAAGAACTTATAAATAATATTATCATTAAGACGATTATTTAAAAAAAAAACTGGACACCTGCATCACATAATGGTATGGCCACTTGGAATGGAGAATTATGGTGTAGAAAACAAAGGAGTGTCATTGTGCTTTGCAATTTAAATCACTGATTATTATAATTTTATTTATCTACAAGCAAGCTAAAAGACTTAAAATGTGATTATTTAATCGTTATACATAATAAACTTAAAGAATATAATCTTTAGCATATACCTCGTAACATAACGATTCGTATATGTACAATATTATTACTATACGTTTACATATCGTGAAAATAAATAATAAATCTTTAAAAAATGGCACAAAATGGAAGAAAAGGAACGTTATTTCCCTATTTAAGAGCCTGTAGAAATAATATGAAGTTTGGTGGGTAATTATTTTTCAAATTCGACGCGTATTGAAGATATAATTTCATTTCGTAATTTAAGGGGAAAAGCAATAACCCACAGCATTATTTAATAAAGGTATTCTGAAATGCTTTTTTTTTGTTAAAAAAATTGTTAATTAAATAATAAAGAGAATCGTCAATAATTGGCAACTTTTTAAAGGAATAAATGGTGTCTTATATTAAATGTTTGTTTTTAATAGGCAATCCACCCAAACTAGGATGATTTAAACCACCAAATGAAAGTCACTGTGCAATTATATGAGTCAATTAAATGCTTAATATCCAATTTAAAATGCTTACATGAAAACTTAAAATATATTGTAATGCTTATATACGAGGCATATCCAGAAAGTAAGTGTACTGAATTTTTGTAGGTTACAATTTTTTTTATTTAAACAAAAAAATTACGTGGTTACCGTGGTACATATGTAAGCTATTTTTCGACATAGTCGCCATTCCTCTCATTCCTCTCAGGCGGTGAAGCGGGGTATCAACTTTTTGATGCTGCCTCGAAGTAGTTTCCCGCCAACCCCTCCGTCCACTTCTCCACCTCCTCCTTTACATCCTCGTCGGTTGAAAATCTTTTTCCACCCATTTGCAGCTTCAGGGAGGTAAAGAGATAGTAATCTGAAGGTGCTAGGTCAAGGGAATGCGCAGGATGGTTCAGGACATCCCATTTAAACGAGGCGAGCAGTTCCTTCGTGGCGTTGGCCGTGTGTGGTCTATTTCGCACTTGGCGGGAGATTGGATTGACATTTTTCACGAAACGTGTTGTCGCGTCGACACTTTTCAACGCACTAACCTCGAACCGGTCTCGTTGCGGAGGGGAAGGGTCAGGCTACACGAAAGTGTAGCCAACATGTCGAAAATAAAATCCATCTGGTCGTGAGAGCCTCAGTACACTTAGTTTCTGGATACGTATAGTATATCATCTATTATGAAAAAAATGTCAACGATAAACGCAAATCACCTAATAAAATTGATTTTAAAACACCAAAGAATTATTTGTCACATACAAATTGGATGGTCATTTTGGCTTTCTAGGCAATTATCAACAATGATCTAGTAAGCCGAAAAGATCACCCAAGAAATGAAAATAAAAATATAAAGATTTGTAAATCATTGTTTTGATTTTTATTTCAATAATAACAATAGATGTCTATAGTCACTGTTTCGTTAAATAAAATTCAACGATCTCTCCGTGCTTTAATTGAAACATCAAATTGCCTTTAATTCCAGTTAAAAACGTTTTTATTTACAACTAATATTGGAAAAACCAGTTTAGTAATTCCTTTGAGTTGGAATATTCTATATACAGTTTACAAATTGTCCATTGTTTCCATTTTTATTGTTGATAATTACTACAGTTTCCGAGATTAAGTCAAGTCATCAATAAATTACTTTCTTCTACGTATATGTCAATGTATGAGAACTTTTTTTAACATGTTTAAATATATCTCAAATGAGCTATTTACCTGCCTAGTACGAGTACATATCCATCGAAAGCTTTGTCACGGTGCTGAGTGCTATTTACACCCGAAGTAAATGCCCAGAGTGCACTTAATACTGATACAGTACTGCGAGTCAAAGAATTAAGTTAAGTTCGTATGGATGCAAGTATTTAGGGTAGGGTTGCCTTGTTTTGGAAAATATATAATAGGAGTATATTTTAAGAACTCATTTTAGAAAATATGTACGAGTATGTGAATATTGATAAAGAATCGTTGATTGGATGAATTGAACACCTTAATAATTCCAGCAAAATGTATGCTGTTATATATATATTTAACTTTAAGAGTATTTTCAAAAAAAATATTATTTAATAAATATTAAAATGTTGATTTAAGTATTAAAGGTGCCAAGTACATTTAAAAAAATCGATTTTAATAGCGAATATTTAAAAAGAAATCATACAATTAAAAACATAATGAACAAATGCAATAATTAACTGAATTGACAGAATCATTAAAAATATGCTTTTTTTATACAGTAAAAGAAATAGAGTAAAATACTATTCCACATTTACAGCTTACGGATACACATGAAAAAATACTAAATTACTTTATCCAAATGTCAAATCCTTAAACGACCATTTTTATAAAAAATATAAAATTAGCGTAAATAGTTCAACTTGTATTTGATTTTTAAAGGGTATACAAATAAATAAAAAAATAATAATGAACGCAAATTTAAAAAAAAATTAATTTAAACACAGAATTGAACTGCAAGTTGAAACATTATACGAGTATATATCTATATAAATAAAAATGTAAATGTTCGTATAGTCGTTCGTATTAATCTCCGAAAGTTCTCTACCGATCGCTTTGAAATTTTGACAAAAGTGGACATTCGTATCCAGAAATGTATTTTTATTTATATACCGGTGTATATAAAAAGTCTAGAAATCAGAAAAAATAACGTTTGCGCCTCCTGCAGTGACAAGCTGAAATTAAACTTTGACAACTGTCAAATTTCATTTTCAACGTTTCGGAATTAATATGAAATATTAAATAAATAAATCTATATCAATAAATAGATATAAATAAAATATTAAAATAATTTAATGTTTAATAATAAATAATAAATTTTATAAATAAATGTATTTTCACGTACATTTATTCAAAAGTTGAGACACGATCCCCGAGCTGAGTATGAAAATAAGTATGCTCAACTTGCATATACAGTATGATATATTGTTTATGAATAGTGTAGCGCTATCTTATAATCAGAAATCACCTTAAAATCGTACTATTCTAAAGTGTTTTGCGTTCTTCACAATGTTTTATTAAAAACGGAGAATAAATTATTAAAAAAACTGCTTACATAATTTTCTTAACAAATTTTTAATCGTTTTTGAAATTAGTTCAAAATCTTGATTAACGGGATGATTATCCAACACGTCTTCTGTGTCCCATATTTTATGAGTGAATCAACTAAACAAATTCAACAGATGTATCTGTTCAGACATTCGCTACTTTATATTTCTCAATATTTAAGAAAACACTAAAGAATCATTATTTATCTCAAAATATTTTTCATTCCCAACTTCTGCACAATTCTTATCTCAACAATCCAGAGATAAGTCATTTATATAAAATTTAATTATTTAACTGTAACTCAAATATTCAATTTAATTCACTAAGATTTAGACACGGTTATAGCTATCGATAATAATCGACTAGGAACCAGAAGCTGGTTGATTGGAGTCAATTGCTTCAAAAAAATAAATACTCGTACGTCAGACATATTTGCATTAAAGTGTTAAATAGTTCAAATATAGGAGTTTTTTTACTAACCAACAATCGGTTTTAATATTTTTTTTGGAGTGACTTAAATCTGAGTTTTGTCTAAACCCTACCCTGATTGTAAGATTTAATTTCCATTATTCATAGCCCTTATATTGTATGCGCTGTTATTCCTTACAAATTACAGGCATTAATTTGCCGGCTGGGTAAGGCCGCCATTACATACTTGACATCGCGGGACATTTGACTTGACTTTGACGATAATTGAGCGCTGCTCGTCAGGACAGGTGCGGTCTCAGTATTTCCACACTATCTGCACGCTGGTCTCTTACTCTGGGTCGTAGGAATTAACTAGCTATTGTTTGAAATTCGAATAATTTCAGTTCTAGTTTTACTCAAAATTGACTGACTCGCATAATTTCTTGAAAGTCTTTGTAGATATATAACTAAACTACTTTAAAGGAAACCATGAACTATTAATATTTTCTATTTTAATGTAATTGGCATTCTGGACGGGGGCAACACGAAAACCATGGCTGTTTGTCAATGATAATGATGTTATTCAATAGAATTATCATTATTTTCTTCTTCTTTTCATCTCAGGTCACAGACAGCTTCATCCTCGCAACCGCAAATCTCCATTTATCTCGAGGTTTAACTAACTTCACCTAGACTTCTTTCTCCTCACACAACCCCTGTGACCTACTTGATAAGACACCTGTCTCCCATACAGGGAGATTCAGGTTCGATTTCATTGTCACCTATTTTTTTTTAAATGGATTCAACCTGTTTTCATTAAAGGTTTCGTTAACGTATGCTGTAAAGTATACAACGAAAGTGTGATTCTATACAATTATACAACTTCTCTATTCGCTCCTCCAACTTGTTGGTCTCCTACTGGTCTGAACCATACTACTGGCCTTTGGCCGTCCGGCTTGGTCTTACAAATTTTGAAAGGAACCATTTTTAGTGCAATATTTTATATATCATTAATTAACAATCCCCTTTAGCTATTTGTGATAGTAATTTAACGAATTTATTATGTATACAAAATAAATGATGTATTTAGTGTACTATAACTATCTCTAAGAAAAGAGTGACAAACGTACCTGAGAAAGCTAAACACAGCCCCTTCAATATATTTTCTGAAATATTGATTATATAAATTTGAAATGGGATCGTTCGTTTTTTGGCAGGGTAATTTTAAAATGTATCCTGCTTGTAACATTTAGTGCGATGAAAATGAAATTCGCATAGCGCTGTAAAAATGACATTCCAATTACCACGTTAGAAAATTAGCATAATTTGTAGCGGCTTTTCTAACAAATTAGAAAACCTTCTACTCGAGAAATAAAAAATATATAATAATTGCATTATTTCACCACTACAAGTAATCTTAGTAATTAAGCTTGTTATCTGTAGGTGTAATAAATCAACAATGCAAATAATCCACTTACAAACTGTGTAAGGCATTTTATTCCTGCCTGTTAAATATGATAAATAAAAACCTTGATCGTTTAGCAAAATCTGTGACAATAATGATTTCTTCCAGACATATCATAAATAATGAATTTGTAAAAAGAAAGGAGTACCTACAGGTTGGATATATAGTAATATATCCTAAACGAACTAGAAGGCAACCAAGACCTGAACACGGTGTATAAAAAGTGAAGATAACAAAATATGATATTGAGAGAAAAGGTGTTGATAGTAATGGAAAGAATATTCGAGTACGAAGACCGAAAGACTGGTTGCACCAACAATCTTTGGCGCCGGTCCTCCGTTACGCGACCCACCGCTGAGGGTACGCAGCGACGATACGTCTGTTATCGCCATGTTAACAATACAAGTGCTTAATGTATTGTTGATTGTTCGTCTGTCCATATGTGGACCTAATTATGCATCTTTGTTTTATGTTAACCAGCAAATGAATAGCTCGTTCATTGTTTCCAATTCAATCGATTGAGACCATAGGAAAGAGTTATCCACGGTTAAATCAAGTTGAACATTCATTTATTCACATTTATGATGCTTTTATTAGTTCATCTTCAAAACGATTATTTTGAAGATGAACTTATCATTTTGTATTACACTTTCATTATATACTAGAAATAGTCTAGTGGAAATATGCTAATTTGGTCATTTCATTTTACCATCTAACATAAAAAATGTCTGAAGATGAAATGTCCACAATGAGATAGATAATTTTGATTACCATCAATAATCAAACCCCAAACTTCTACACAATTACATCAAATAAGTTATTGAGAATTAATTCTATCAATTTGTTCAAGGAAAATTATTTTTAACTTGTCGAATTGCCTACTCAAAGCTTAAATAAATTTCAAAAAATTTGGTATTTATTTTATTTTATTATAGTTTCTACAGTTATTTATTTATTTCTAGACTTAAATTTCGATGAAATTTGTGACCAAATAATAGAACGTTGGTAGAAGATTCAGAAATTTCAATTAAAATTTTCGACATGACTAAAAGTATCAATCAAAATATAAAAAAAAAACGTTTTTTATTATTAACAAACAATATTAATATAATGCAACAATAATATAACTTCATATATTTGCTTCCTTCATTTGATAATAATTTGAACTAAAAATGAAAAAGGAATGCATGGAATTTTTTCAAAGGATTTTTATAAAATCTTAAGATAATTGCACATCGAAAAAAACATGTAAAGTCTCCATAAAATCATATTATACAAAATTATTTTTCACTGAAAGGAAAACTGTTTAAAAGCGAATTGATATATTTTCTTAAAATGCACGAGTATGTTTGTGTATTTAAACTATGACATTAATCTCTTACCTTTGAGATTTAAATATTTTTTTATTATAAAATTTTCTTCGTTTCTTTTATACATTATAGTAGTTTGAAGTATGCGCAGAATAATATTATTCCTAAATTTAAATTTAAGTATTAAAATACTTCAAAACATAAAGAAAACAAAATGTTTGTTCTTCTTTAAAAAAACTAAGACAACTGACGAACTCCTTGACTTGTTTGGTAAACCACCTGTTTTCCGACCCGGTGTTTGTGGGTTCGACTCTCGTTGGAACTCAGTTTTTTAATACAGTTTTCATTTCAAGCCTCTTACATTTTTTTGGTTAGTAGTAAGAGATTTAAGAGATAAAAACGCATCAGATTGTATTGTTTTACACTTTTGTTGTATATCATACAGTATAATCTGGAGGATTTTTTTATTGGCAAATGCTTCCAACCTACTGGAAATGCGTTTAAACAAGCTTAAAGTGTAAACTAGATTGAACCCACCATCCCCGGGTTGTAAGACAGGCGTATTAATAACTAGGCCACGGAGTTCATCGGCGATTGTACTTTTTACAATGTAAACGTAATACATTAACACTCCAATAATACAACACTGCTTTTGAATTTTAAAAATGAATTATTTATGAGAATGGTCATAACTTCTTCGCTGGGCCTCGTAGTCGAGGATCCCCTCGCCATTCCAACGTTAAATTAGTTGGAAAGCGAAGCTGTGCCGTGGAAATTTTGCAATATTTTTTTCCATTTTCTCCTCTTTTATGTGAGTAAGCCGTTGCACATCAGCAAACTCTCTGACCGCACCGCTGCACTGAATCCGATGGCGCACCTGAAGTGAGACGATCGGAGCACACCAGCACGTTTTTTTCCCCTTTATTTTGAAAGAATATCTATGACCGAAGTCATAGGTATCCTTATACCCCCGAATACTAGGCGGAAAAATGCCTGTGTCATTCGAGGGGAGTAGCACGGGGTGTGAACCAGCGACCTTCCGCACGGAAATCCAGTGCGTTATGCTCATGCATTAGAAGATAGTATTGTCTTAATCCCCGTCAATCAAGGCTTTTTGAACCTGTTGAGGAGGCATACATACCCTGTCCATCGTCGTGCGTTATGGTAATACTTCTATACATTGAGTACCAAGAATAATGCCGTAGATGAGCTCCGAACTACACATTTTTTTCTTTATTTGATTTGGGTACCGTCGGAATCGAACACGACGACAAGTAAGGGCCAGTTATGGTATGCCACGGAGGTCGTCGATAAGTAAGTCATTACTTTATCATAAGCAATAAGAGTGAAGAGATAAGTTTGGTCACTTTATTCCGAAAAAATGTAAGTTTTGTCATTTTAACAACGTTTGTTACAATTTTTATTACCTTCATAAAGATTAAAGATAGTTTTATAGTTCTTCTTTTCCAATTTTATTAACATAAGTACCCTTGTATTTGATATGGTTAAGTTTGATTCACCGTCTTGTTCTTCAGATATTAATGAATTCCAGGTCATATTTAAGTATTTCGTAATTTAATAAGATATATTTTATGCATATAATTTTATAAATACGCGCAGATATCGCTACTTCCAATTATAAAATCGATTTATGATTACTCGTTTATAATACATGTATGCAGAATGTTGATTCCAAGAAATGATTTTAACGTTTAGTATTTCTTTGCTGAATTATATCGGAAGATTTACAAAGATTTATTTCAAGTTCATCTTACCATGGTAAACTTTCTTACCAAATATGTTATTCTAAACATATTTTGATACGGGGAAGTACCTAATTTAATGACCGCAGCCCCCACTTTCCTATCATTCCACTTAAATTATATATTTGTTTTGTTATATTTTAGTTTGCCAATAACAGTGGGTCAGAATCCCGAATAAGAGCATCCTGGACGAGAGTTTGCTTTTAAACGGCACTATACAAATTGTTATTTTATTTGTATTATTATTTTGCCCTTCATCATTATCAATATTTAAAAAAATACTACTAAACCATAATTTATCTTGAAATATTCCTTATCCCTCAATCTCATACCTTCCGTTCTCATCTAAACGCTATTTTTCTTTAAGGTTAACTCTAATTTTTGTACCTTTTTCTTAAATAATGTTTCAATTTTGTTTAAGACACGATAATGGATACATATATAAATTATGAATCTAAAGGTGAAATGAGAATGTGCAACGGAGTTTTATATAATCAAAAATCAGAAAAAAAAACGATTAATTTTTTGATGATATATGTCCACAGTGAAATATAGGCAAAAGCCTAGTTTACTGGGGACACGACATATGAAAGGCAACAAACCCAGGTCTATTAAAATTTTGTGCCCAAATGAAATTACCTGTTGTTTTTTTGCGAATTGTGCATGTTTCTTGTCATGTGTAAATATAAAAAAGGTGTCGAGGTAGGTTAAAAGAAAAGGGCGCCAGATTTTCCTAACTCGACACACATTGTTCGTCTCTTTCACATCCATATACCTTCTCATACTGTGTGTACGATTTCTTTGACTTTCTACGTTTTCTTCTTTCAAAATATCACTTATTTGATCCAACCATATTTTCCTTGGTCTCTCTTTCTCTCTCACACGCCTTCGACTCACATTTGCAATATATGGTATATCTGTTTTGTTAGTATTTTTCCATTCATTCGTTCCAGATGTCCAAAGAATCTCAGCATGCTCTTCTTTATCTAAGTTAACACATCAGCCTTAAGTTCACATTCCTCTCTTATCACTTCATTCCGTATTCTGTCATATATTGTCGCCCCATGTACTCTTCTCAATGAACCGAATAAATGTTGTAGAAATACGTATACGTGCAAAGTGGAGTGGTAAGGGTTAGTAAGAATACATAGGGAGACAACGTGTACGTGCAAAGTGGAGTGGTAAGGGTTAGTAAGAATACATAGGGAGACAACGTGTACGTGCAAAGTGGAGTGGTAAGGGTTAGTAAGAATACATAGGGAGACAACGTGTACGTGCAAAGTAGAGTGGTAAGGGTTGGTAAGAATATATAGGGAGACAACGTGTACGTGCAAAGTGGAGTGGTAAGGGTTAGTAAGAATACATAGGGAGACAACGTGTATGTGCAAAGTGGAGTGGTAAGGGTTAGTAAGAATACATAGGGAGACAACGTGTACGTGCAAAGTGGAGTGGTAAGGGTTAGTAAGAATACATATGGAGACAACGTGTACGTGCAAAGTGGAGTGGTAAGGGTTAGTAAGAATACATAGGGAGACAAAGACTAACAAAATACGGAATGAATTGATTAGTGGTGAATTTTGAACTTAAGACTTATATATTAAGGAAAATAAAGTAGAACATTCTGAGATGCTATTGGTATGAAGAACCAATGAAAAAATACATTAAAAAACAAATATACAATAATAATGTGAGTAAAAAGCGTAATAACAAAAGAACAAGAAAAGTTGGTTGAATCAAGTGAATGACACTTTGAAAGAAAGACATGCCAAAAGACAGAAAAATAATTGGATTAAAAATAATTGGATTATTAAATAATTGGATAAGGTGTGTTCGAGGAAGAGGTGAAAGATGATTTTGTATATCACGATACAACAGCCTGACGCATTGTCCTCTCTGCCTAACCCAATCATATAAAAGTGATTATGTTATGTGTGAAAATTGTAGTTCCTTCACACATGAATCAATGTTAAAATTAAACAATTAGGGTGACATAAGGCACCTTTGCTTAACCTCTTTTGAAATATCAAACCACTCAGTTAAGGCACATTTCATTCTAATATATGTTCTAATTTCAGCATTTAATGACGTAATAATCTTTATTTAACCCCATATTTAGGCAATATTTTTCTTCATTAAAAAATACTAATAAAAATAAACGAATAATCAATATGCGCCGTTTAGAGAGCAAACTCTTCTCAAGGGCGCTCTAACTCAGCACTCGAACCTTATTGTGATAGATTCAAAGGTATTACCACAAAATATATGAATTAAGTGTAGTTATGGGAATGTAGAGGTTGCAGGTTCAAGATAAAAAAAAATTCCACATCTGCATATGTACATAAAACATTTGGTAAGAAAACCCCAGAAAACTTCCTAAGGCAAGACGAACTATAAATATACCTTTGTAGATCTTTAACACGAGTATGTGATAGTAATACATTCGGCTTTAGGTGTAGTATTTTGTATGTGTGTAGTGTTTACATACCATCATAAATTTTGACAAGACCTCCTAAAAACCGAGAACATCTGTCGGACTAAATACGGTGTGCTAGCGTAATCACTTTAAATTCAATATTTAAAAATAAGTATACTTAGCTATTCACATCCCATTCAACCCTATTATTGAATAACATAATTTAAAATCTAACTAACTTTGTTATGAGTATATTCTACCTTCTCTTCTGTCTATACTTTGGGTTTAGGGTTTATTAAGTGCCACAAAAAATATAAAACGGTTGACTTCAAATACTTTCTAAAGCTGCACATGCCACCCATACGAGTATATCTAACACTAATAGGTAAACCATTCCATGCCTCAAGATAAGCAATGGCAAAAACTTTAGCATAATACCTCCCCCTATTGGGTTTAGTGCAGTCAATTAATTCGCAAAATTGAGGAACAACCAATTTATTTGATGCAGAAGAAATCAAACTCAAAGTTCTACTTATACAGATAAAATAAGATCTAAAAGTACAATTGGCATTAAAGTAACGATTATATTTAAAAAAACCTCGAGGATCTTAGTTCTGCAGCTCGTGGACACGAATTAACTGATTAAATTTCCATCGTGGAAATATGTGACACAGGATTCTACTGAGACATCGCAACACGTAAATGACGTAATGACAAGTCCTGTCCAGACATCTCAGACTAGGCCGCGAGCTGAGAGCCGCGAGTGCAGCCGTTAATTTGTTTCGGCACCAGACATTAATAATAATTTGAGAAATTACATATTGTGCTTGCGATACGAGCATTATCTTCAAAAAGGATATCCTGCAGAGGACAGGACAATTCTCTGTTTCGAGAGATCTCTAAATTGTCTCCATGTGAGTCACAAGAGAGAATATTCATTTTATGCAAGAATTTAACGTAGAAAGACTGACATACAGTGCAAATATGAGCAGAAGGTGTTGTAGAAAAGTTAATACTGTTGAGTCACCCTTTTATATACCATAAATTCATTTGTAGATATTGAAGTTATAACTGTACTATATAAAAATGTGCATATTTATAAAAAATATGTTTATTTAATAGTTCACAATAGTATTCTAGTTGTAACATTTATGTATGGAAGTGAAATGTGGAAAAATACTAAAACGAGCCGAATAAATGCTGTAAGAATGCGTGCACTGAGAAGAACATATGACATTATACGGAATAAAGTCATTTGGGATGAATGTGAACTTAAGACTGATGTATTTAGTAAGATCTAGAAGAGCATTCTGAGATGGTGTGGATATGTAGAACAAATTAATGGAGAAGTATTAACATAGCAAATATACAGTACTAATGTGAGTGAAAGGTGTAGAAGAGGAAGACCAAGTAAAATATAGTTGTATTAAGTGTATGATATTACGAAAGAAAGAAATGTAAAAAGTTAATCGTATAAGTTGTCTGAGATGGTGTATGAATTTAGAAGAGGCTAAGGTGTGTCGTGGATACGAAAGTCATACGCTGTCTTCTCTTTGTCTACCCCGACAGGGAAATAGCGTTATGGTAAATATGTATGTAAAAAATATATAGAGATAAAGTTGTTGTGACATTTATTTTTTTCTTTTAGCTTCAACTGATCTTTTAGGAATCTTAAGCATTATTTTTTCCTTCAGTGACGTAATATCTTTCTGGTTTCTCTTATCTTCTTACTGCAAATTTAATTGTTATATTTAAATCTTCAAATGATTCATGCCCTTTTTTAAACTAGCATGTTTTTCTTTTAACAATTTTTTGGGTGATAATGAAAAGTTCATGCATAATCCGTGTTTGCAGGGAAAACATTTTTAATAACGAGCAAAATATGGCGCCTAATGTCTTGCTTCGAAAATATTACAAAATAAATATTTTTATAGGTGGAATACAAACACACGATATTCGCGATGGGATTATCCGATTTGGATAGTTGAGTGATGATGATGACGATTTATTCTTTAACGTCGTTTAGTAACTTTGAGCCACCTCAAAGGCGCTTTGATAGTTTTTCGTGTCAAGAAACGTTTTCAACTTTCCTGTGAAAGGTTTTGGATAATTCTCAGTGTAAAGCTTCACATGCCGAGTATTCCATTGAACAGGTACATTAATATAGGCCTATATGAAAGTTATGACTTGTTAACCCTATTTGGTTCGTTACCTTGATTAATCGCTTAGAAAGCATATCACAAAGCTCGACTTCGAAGTTTTGGAGATGCATCATAAATGCAGAGCTGTAGTCAGGCGCCATTCCCCTAATGACTTTGAAGATCATGCTGCATAATTTTTTTTTTACCTTCTAGTGCATCTGGAGCTGTGCAAAAAGATAATAAATTACAAATTATGCAGCATGAAGTGTAAAATATGAGCATGTGAGAGATATTTTTTTTCAAAATATTTCTCATGAAATTTGTTTACCACGTTAGCTTCAATTTTAAGCGAAATAATGTGTTTTAAGGAAATAACTTTTTAAAAATATGATTCCAATTTCTTACGATCATTTTGGATGCCAAAGCACCAAATAATCTCTACAAATACCGGTTTTATATACAAATCGTTTCAGTTTGACAAATGTGTAACGTTATCTCTGTATATTGCAAATTCTGATATTTATTTTCATAGCCTTTGTCTGCTCGCAAGGTTAATGAACGGTTTGAAATGTGGAAATATTTTCTACATATTTTTTTTATTTCCGTACTTAAAATATCCAACACCATAAATTATTAGAGACTCGTTTTGTCGCACGTGCGCGGTGTCACCTCTTCTGATAACATTTATTATTACAAAAAGATGCAAAAATATTTTATGTTATCTTTTTCGTCACTTAAATGAAGATCCAATAAAGTATAATACGATTTTATTACATGTTATTTATTAATTTAAAAATTTTAGCACTTAAATTCCAAAAAATTTAAACATATTTCTAATAGAATCGTTATCTTTCCCTTACTTATTTAAATATGGTTTTAAACCAAAGTAAATAATTAATTTTGATTAAAGTTTTATGTAGTGTAAATGTTTTAATTATCTTTTTTTTAGTTAATGCAACACATTCTTTGAAAAAAATTGTAAAATTGTTGATTGGATGGATCGCTGGATTCAAAATATGGAATAATGTATTTAAAAATGAATCAGCAAAATATACGCACGATTTACCTTGACTCACACAGTTAATTTAAAAATCATATTTGAATATGCCCAAATGTAATTTGGAAACTAGAATAATTAATAATTGCACCCCTCTCTGTCATCGAATTTCCATGTTAAAAATAAATAAATTTTGGGATTACGTAAGGACGGTTTTTATGTATATTAAATCTGTTAATTCTTAATTAGTGTATTTGTTTGTTAATTCTTAATTAAAGCTTTTAAATTTTTAACTAGTGGATTATCATTTTGAAATATGGGAAAACATTAC
Organism: Odontocerum albicorne; assembly: GCA_949825065.1. NCBI lineage: Eukaryota > Metazoa > Arthropoda > Insecta > Trichoptera > Odontoceridae > Odontocerum > Odontocerum albicorne. The sequence goes on from OX463851.1 coordinate 11,965,308, forward strand.
TTATACACATCATTTTTACGGTGAATTATTTTCAGTTGCACCGTTTTGTCTCTTATTTTCTTCACATTTTCGCATTTACAATAAAATATTGAAATAACCAACAAAATTTTTGCATTTTTAAGTACGTTTTTACTTTTGTCCATTGGTCATTTGTCTAAGATAATATGACACCTCTCAAGCTACAAAAAAATATCAAAGATTCAAGTTCAAGGATACCTTCATACCTTTCTTGTTCAAGGATACCTTCATACCTTTCTTGTTCAAGGATACCTTCATATCTTTCTTGTTCAAGGATACCTTCGTACCTTTCTTGCATCTTTTATCTGGTTTACCCACGCCGCGCCGTTGGCTGTCGTCCTTGCACCTACTCATTCTAAACATCATTAAGTCGAGTGGTTTAGTTAATTCCTCCATAATGAAACGTTTATGAGTTACGTACTCGAGACTTGTTTAAGGAATAAAAATTAATGTCAATTAATAAAAAAGGAACCAATTATATTTGATGATATATAAATTTGGCAATTGTGGCAACAACGTACATTAAAGTACACTTTGGCGATTGTTACAAGATATTTTATTTTTTCTTATGGCACCCTTGAAGATATATCCGAATTAGTGATTCAAACATATTGCGAGACAATATTGTCTTCTGCCTCAGTAAGCGCCTTTGGGTTTAGAACCTCTGGAGTAGGCACATTGAATGCATTGACAGCTATACCGCTAGGCACGTGCAAGTATTGGTACCAGACGAAATTTTTTACAAGTCTGGCATCCTTTTGAAAAAAAAAAACATACTGATTCACGTAATTTACTTAAATATAATATATTTCGGAAAATAAAATAATAAAAATTGTTTTAAAATAAATCCTTACAATATTTGTAAGATCAAGAACTTAAACCTTATATAAATGGTTTATAAATATACTGTTTAATACAGACTCCCACGTTTAACAGATTTAAAATAACATAACAATAACATTTTACTTGAGGAACGCTGCCTGAGAGTTTGAATGCCATTCCGAATATCGATAATTTGTCGTCTAATCTATAATTTATTTAATGACTAAGCTTTAATTATTCAGTGTATAATGTAATGTTATATTTGAGAAGAACTCTTTTTTAATTGAAATCAAGAGAGTCAAATGAAAGTTTTTTTTTTAAATTAGTGCAGTTATTGCATTACAATAATCAATGGAATATGTTATATTAAAAAATATACTTATTGGAATAACTTAAACATATTTAAGTATCTGTTTTTCAGTTTTAAGGATAACGGCTTTCATGACTAATCAATTCATTACGATTCCCAACTTTTACAAAAAGCTTCATTGAGTAGTCTTATATCAGAATTGGAAATAGAAATATTCTAATAAATTAATTAAATTAATTTAACATTGATCCATATTTTAATAAAATGTTCTTATTCTCTAGGTAAACCTCACAAGCCTCTCTCTTACATAGATCCATGCCATTGAGAAACGCATTTAAGAATGTTTGTTTCTTTCAGTTATACAAATTCGCCAGCTTAATCATTGGTAGGTAAATATTATGCCAATAAAAGTTGAATTAGCTTTAAAATACGAGTACATACAGCGTCCAGCGGACGACTTAGGTAATTTGTTACAACAAAATTACCTGTTTGTTATTTAAGTAGTATTTTTATCGATACGAGTATTTATTGATACTCAGTATGGTTTTGAATTTATGCAAAATATATGCTTACATATCATCACGAATTGTCCCTTGCGAGATAGGTAGAGAGAACCGATCGCCAAACTTTTCTATCCAAGCATACAACTTTCGCCTCCTCCACATTTATACATTTCGCATACATAATCTTATGTTATTCATACTTCTCAATTAACCTTTTTTTAATCTAAGTATTTGATTCAGCAATGTTTTCCTCGATCTACCTATTACACGCACACCTTACATTTCTGATTTGTATGATCGTTTACTCATTATTTCATCATTTATTCTCTCCAACTGTCCAAACCACTTCAAAGCTCCTTTCTTTGTCTTACTTAAAACATTAATTTTACCTTTGCATTTATTGTTGATGCCTTCGTTCCACATTCTTTCATACATCCATCATTATTCTTACTTCAATCCTTCTGCTGTCAAAATCAAGTTTCATTTCCAAACGTCACACAGTTTTCGGATTGACCAATCTAGAGGGACAAAATCCTAAAAGTGAAAATCATTATTTTACATAAAATATGACGTTTTAGTGTGTCATATAAACCTATTAATAAGATTCAATATTCATATTTTTCAAGAAACCCTTGTTTTATTTTTTATAACGGGACAAAGTGACACTGTGTCGCAGGTATAAAATATTTCTATTAGTACATTCCTGACTTCCGAAGTTTGGCCATGTTAACAGTGTTTTAAAAAGTGATTGAAAATAATTTTCCTGATGGCATCGTGTTCTACAGGTATTTATTCATTTATTTATGTCATAATTGTATTCGTTTATTTATACTATAGATTATTTTTATATTATTGTTTAACAATAACCAATTCATGAAATTTCATCCCACGCATTTTAATGAGTTCAAAGTTTAACAAGATGTAAGTTCTGTGTGAGATGTCATAAGGCTGTGAAACTAAGATTAAAAAATAATCTAATATATTTTTTAAATAAAAGGTTTTACCATTTACTGTGATTTCTGAAATATATCTTTTTTTGTTAGAGAGACCAGACTTACGAGAATTAGTATTTTTGAAGTATGGCGTTCTAACCTTTCAAAACACCGCATTCAGCATGTTTATGATTTTGTAAAAACGTTTTACAATACTTAAGATGATAAAGAAGCAGAAGCTATAAGATTAAAAGTTTTTGTAAAAACCGAATGTGAGAAAATTCGTCAAAAATGGGTACAAATACAAAGAAGTTTGGATTTGTTTTTAAAATTCTACCAACCTTGGTTGTGTGAAGATTTAGATTTTTCGTCTCCAATGCAGACAATTAATAAGACAGGCCGTACATCTAAAACATTTCGAGAATATTCATCCGGGTCAAAAAGAAGAAAAGTACGTGATTTGGTTACCAGCTACGAGAAAAAAGAATTGACATATGCAGCTGCAGTTTGTGTTCGAGCCAGTGGTAGGCGTGATGGCGCAAATTTAAAACAAGAGATGTCAACTGCATCACCGAGAAGACAACGAGCTATAAAAGGCCAAGAAACAAATTTTCACAACTCCAACACAAAATCCTTACTCCCCAGAAGAAGCTTTAGCATTGTTCATTGCAAACAAATTTACGATGACGTAGTATAAAAATATCCCACAGGAAGCTTCTAAAAGAGGTTTTACTTTATATCCATCATATGATCGGGTTTTAGAAGAGCAAAACAATTGTTATCCAGAAATAGAGAGCATATATTTTGAACAGCAAAATTTGAAAATTACGCTAAGGAAAAAAATGTTATACTCGTACATATCATTATGCTCGTGGTACAATATGCCTGCAGCCTTGCACTAAACACTTAACTTGCCTGCATCCTTGCAAACTATAGACGCACGGTGCTGAGATCATCGATTCTTGTTTGATTCTTATTGGACAAATGTCTGAAGAGGCATCAGAGGCCAAAAATAAAGAAATTAGAAAAATCAGGAAACACCACACTTGAAAAACTTCGCGTGTTAGGTCAAATTACGATGTATTTAAATATTTATTAGTTTCTTCTGATCCGTATATGTCTTATTAGAAACTTACCCAAAAAAGCTAAACATGTGTATGAAAGTGATTTCCCAATGTTATTAAAAAAAAGTTATTTTTGTAGATTTTTTTTCATAATTATAAGTATTAAGTTTTTAACGTTTCTAAATTTGTTTTATTTTCAATGTATAATATTATTGTGTATTTGATGAATATATACCTAACATATTATTAAATTAAAAATCATTTGTTTATATTTTCTAAGCCTCTAGTTATTAAAATGTAACATAATTATGTCAAATGACACGAAAAATAATTTTGCCCCTCTAGATTGGTCAATCCGAAAACTATGCGTCAAGGTGAATACCATCACACTATGATGTATTGTCATTTTTGCTACTTTTGATATAGCGGGGCTGTTGTACGATACATTTGTATTACGGCTACCTCGTTCACTGTCGCTACTCTTCTTTCAACACCCCTTTCAACTTGACTGAACATGTTTAATTCAAAAGATACCAGCAGTATAAAAAAAGTTTTGATAAATTTTACAATTTAAATTAAAAAGCAATAGTTTAAAAGTCATTATTTTCATTTTGTTTCTACCCCACCGTAAGAAAAAAAGATTGAAAAAAGGCCCTTGGATATTGAAAAGTTTGAGTGAGAAAAATTGTTGAAAAGGTACTTTAATCAACACTTCTATAAGGTATATTTTGCAATAGAGAAATAGGATTTCTCCCCTGGAATATATTCTCAAGAATCTTTAGATTATGGGCGGAGCTAAGGAGCCATGTGTCGTAAAAAGGACGCCTCCTTGGAATGTTTAGATCTTAGACCACCCGACACGCAGCCATTATATAAATTACTGTTATTATTCAATAGCACCATTTATTCATAACTATATCCTTTACAATCCTCAATTTTATTTTATTTATCTACATAATAAGTTTTATTTCAGACGATGGAAGAGTCACGAGGGATATTGAACGGCGTGTCGCGATATGAAACAATGTCATTGGGGAAATCAAATATACTCGTATATAATCAAACCGATATATCAACTCTGCTAAAATGATAGTCCACAACTATATTTTATTAGTAATTTTGATACATGGAAGTGAAACATGGACGTTGAAAAATACTGGAAGGAGCCGAATAAATGCTGTAGAAATACGTGCATTAACCCTTAGCATTTATGTTAGTTGTCGGTGCACATGTGACATGTATACGTATGTGGTATGACTTAGTTGTCGGCTGATTGCCGACTTTTTTACTCTTGCTTTAAATGACAAATTTCGCACGCAATGCATACGCTTTCTTTGATTTCATACATTTATTAAATGTTCAGAACATTAAAAAACATTATTTTTTTTGGGATTTAAACACTTGATCTTTGACATATAGTTTATGTACGTTTTTATTTTATTTTTGACATAACCTAAAATCACACGCACTTCGCGCAATGTTTACTTTGGCGGGATTTCTTTGATTCTAGAAGAGTTAACTGATAATGAATGTTTGTATCTTAATGATGAAGATGATACTTATGATGGTGGTATTAGTGGTATTGACGGCAACAATGGGGACAGTAAACAAAACAGATCACTACTGCAGCTGTTACCTATTCAAAAAGAATACTTTAATGTGTGGGAAGAAGTTGTTTTTCTACCTAATAAAAGTATAATCAACAGCTTCATTGTATTAAATCAAAATCAAAATGAATAAGGATTGCAACCTATCTCTCATAAGAAGTTAAGGAAGGTACAATTTTACAATTAGCAGATGTAAGGGAAGGTCGTCTTTCTAGGAAAGAAGACGACCGAGAATCAAGGATACTGAAGAAAAGCTTGGATAAATGGTCACACTTTACAACAAAAAAGGAGGGGATATATAAAGACTGTATCGTATGCAGCGACTGGAAAGTACCGCGCACAGCAGAAATATTAATAATGTGGTAGGTATTATCTTAAACAATGCCTTTTCGTTTCAGTACATCAAATGCATCTAAAAATCTTTATTATGTATAAAATTAACTAATACTCGCTGTAAACAAATGTAAGAGTAAAATTGGAGTGGTTAGGGTTAATAAGAATACATAAGGTGACAATGTATAATATCACAGAATGCTGAATTAATTAACAAGGGATGAATGACTGATATGTTGAGTAAGTTAAATAATCATTCTGGGTGGTTTGGACATGTTGAACAACTTAGCGAAGATGAACCAAGAAAATTAATATAAAGTCCAAATGTGAGTGGAAGGTGTGGTAGAAGAAGACAAAAGAAACTGTGATTGGATCAAGATAAATATTTTTAGAAAGAATGAAATATATTAAGTCAGAAAAATTGTAGGAGTTGTAGAAAATGTGTATGTAGGTATGTGTGCATGTAGAGGAGGCAAAATATGTATGTCATGATAGGAAAGTATGGAACTATGTCCTCTCTACCTAGCCTAAAAGGTGTGATTGTTTGTTTGTGTGTATGTTATGATAAATAAATAAATAATAGATTAATTAGAAAACCAACTTTTGCTGAGATATGTTAAGTCACACGAGCGCTGCAGCTCGGATTTGTTGAGCTAGTCGTATTTATTTGTAAATTTCGTGAGTGCATGTTATGTTAGCTGTCTCAGAAAAGGCAATGAATGTTGTTACACATGTCAGAATTATTGTCTCCATGCACAAGAAACTATTTCACTCATCATTAGATTGGTTATTTGTCGTCTTCTGTTTTCTTTGTTCACTGACCAAGAAACTCCCTCCTATAATTATTTGATTAGTGAACACGACGATCGTTATTTCTCTTTTGCTATACCCCCTGTGTCTACACTGCTTATAGCAAATATATATTCCATCCTACTATATCTTCAACCCAAATGCACGAAACATTGGATGTAAGAAAGACGGTCTGGAAATCTTTTGAAAATAAGCCTGCAATTGTGGATTAATTGATTGATTTTGTATATTTGAAATATCACTTATATTAATCTACTTTCATAATGTTTAGATGTCAGACCATTACAACATATACATCGACAACCTCTATGGCTCAGCTGGTGAGACATCTGTCTTCCAGCTCGGGGTTGCTGGTTCAATTTCGATTAGAACCCAATTTAAAAAAAAAGCTTTAGTCTGGTTTTCTATTAAAGCCTCCATAACATACATCTGGTGGGTTAGAAGAGATAGTTGTACTGTATACAATGAATGTGCAATACGATACAACGCAATATATTATTGTTATTGATATATATTGCCTTTTATTCATACTTTAAAAATATATACTGGATCTATCGTTGTGCTCATTAAGACTATTATCATTACCATCATACTATGCCCCTATCGGGGTAGGCATAGATAATTGATATTCATTTCAATGTTTCAGGCACACATCTCACGCTTCTTCCACATCTTTACGCCTAATCGTGCATACTCTCCTATTATAAAAGCTTTTCGTTATTCATTTTTTTTAATTGGATATATTTGGTCAAATCACTTTTTTCTAGGTCTTTCCAAATTTTTCTTATATTTTATACTGCTTGTGTAGATAAATTTGGTAAGTCTTTCAACATTCATTCTTTTTACGTTACTCAAACTTCTAAATACTCATTTTTTATCCTTAATACTACATCTTATACGGATTTCATTCATGCATCGCTTTAATACATTGTTTTTCCACAGATACTATTAAAATCAGATCGCAATCAGGCATCACCCCATTTTGCATCAATAGCCATTCACCCTGTATTCCACAAGACATAAAAAAAGAAGGGACTATGAAATAAAATTCCTGAATAATGATTAACAACAAGTGAATAAATGATAAAAACCTTCAATTAAATGAAGGCGAGAAGAATTCCTTAATCTCCAGATTTGTCGATCTAAATTAAAATAAGGCTAAAGGCGTGTCCGGCAAATTGCTACTCGTTTTGAACAATTACTACCGGTCTTGAGGTTTGGGATGCGGCTGCAGCTTCCTAGCGACTACCGAGATGGATGGACCACTGCGAGATGATGACTCACGGAGTGGTCAATAAATTAAGGTAGTCGAGTTAAGAGTTTCAAGAACTGGTTATCACGAAATGTATATATATTTGATTATCGTGCAATATTTTGCACCTGGTGCTTTTTTTTTGGTGAGTGCTGATTGATTATTAATTTTTTTGTTCTGACTTCCGTTTTAAAAACATACCATTTTAAATTATATTTAGGACTACACAATTTGGACAATTTACATTGTAAAGAAATTATGACTTATTTGATTCAATGGTTATGGATCACTTTAAATAATTTAATTTAATTTTCATAAAGCCTACATGAATAAGTTAAACAGCATTACAAATAAAGTTTAATAATAATTATATACAGTATAAATCAATTTGAGAAAAAATTGTTTCGTTGAAGCAACTAACTCCTAAGAATGTTACTACTATTTTTTGTACAACCCACAAAAAAAAACCCACAAAAAACAGTCCTTTAAAGGAAATACATAGTGTGTAAAACTATTAAATAAGAAATAATTGTTTTTTCAAAAAAAGTTCTTCCCATTACTTAGAAAGCTGAATATGTTTTCTTTAAAAAAAAAATCTGAAGTGGTGAAGATGCCAATATCCGAGGAAGAGTGCGTGAAACAAAGCTCGTGATAAGTTAGCTCTACATACTGCCAATTTACATAAATTAATATTTCTATATAGTTGTCAGGAATACCATATATTTTCCAACACAAATAGATTAGATGTTGCTCCCATCAGCAATATAAAAATATAAGAAGGTACTTTCACTTCCCACTTCACACTTAAATAATAGTTTTCCAACACTTGTAGAAGAGATCTTTTCCAGGGATAAACCTTATTATACGAATAATCCTCTGCACTGAACCTCACATATTTGATATAAAACTAAATCTACAAAGAAATGAAGGCCGAAAAATAAAATTTTGTTCCTCTTTTGTCATTTGTATGCCAAAGTAGTGATTATTGTTATTTAATTTTTTATTTGAAATCTATTTTACTTAATCAGTATAATATAGAAATATTTTATCATTAAAGAAAATGTCATGGCAATCTTTAAAATAAATATACTTTTATAAATTATCACGATCGAATAATGCAGATTACAAATGAAAAAAGTAAATCTTTTGGTTCAAATATAATTTCTTAACTCAGTCAAAATTTTCTATGGACGAAGAACTAAATTATCTTCAGTCAAATGATGTTGAATTATTTGTTCGTTGTATTGTCCGATGCAATCACTAGTTGGTGAGACACTTGACATTCATCCGGGGGTTTCGGTTCAATTAATAATGGGAAACGATAAAAAGTTAATATGGTATCAACACTTACGCGCGCAAGACATAACATATGTGATGAACAATTGCGTGTTCCATGCCTACTTCAATAGACCTTTTCCCGAAAGCTCGATTCATAAGCCAGAAGATATTGTTGTCTCCTAGTTAGACTCTTCAATGAGTCTGTTTCACTAATTCGGATATGTCGAACAGCCTAACGAATGAATGAAAATCTTTGTATACTATAGTCCAGGGTATGCTGAGCAAACGTCTCCTGCACAATATATTACGAGCATCGATCTTCTAACAATTTGGCTAGTTCACGATCCATGTGAGCACTATACAAATACGAGTACACTACTCTACACCTAAAGCCGAATGTGTTACTATCACATACCGGTAGATCTAGAGAGGTAATTTTATAAGTTTGTATTACCTTTTATGGTAAATTTTATGCGGTTTTCTTAACGTATGTATATTTTTAAACATGTGCGAGGAGTATCAAATCAATTAGGTTGGTGCATAATGAACGATCGTTTTACTGGCGGCCTTTGAATCTGTCAAACTTGTCATATTCATCATACGTGTATCATGTTTTATCACTTCGAAAAATGATGGAATGCAGCGCTGTCATTTCGCGATCTCAACGAACTCTTTGATGAAGGAACGATCGGTGAAAGTCAAGTTCGAAAATAGTTCAATCGTTTCAAATCTGGCGACACAAGCTCGATCCTGGCCAGACTTTTTTGTACCTAAAGATACGTCATTCTGAACGCTCTATTATTTAACAATATTGTATTTACATTGAAATTAATACGATTAATTTGATTTATGTGACTTATTTACTCGTGAATTAACAGGAATTCGTTTAATTGAGAATGATATAATATCCAGAAACATAATTTTAATTCAGTTCAATTTTTCACAATTCTAGTAGTATTTTACCAACAAGTATTTTGAAATTGGAAATATCCTGACGACTTATGAATTTATCCTGGAATGTTTTTGAAAATTCAGATAAGATGGTAAAATATAAGATTTGTACAATTGTCTCGGTGCAGAGGTGATTAGATATTTTTGAGTGATTTTAAGATGCCATATACTTGTATATTACAGTATCTGAAGTGTTTTTTTTCTTTCAATTTAATGCTTATTTATTATATGCTGTATTCAAAAATCATTGTGGTTGATATTTATCCGCAAATAAATTCATATTTTTCATCGATTCACAATTAAAAACTTTGATATATTTTATTAATCTCTTAAGTGATTGAAGTTTATTGTTTATTCGAAATTCTGATAAGAGATAACTCGCTTAAGCGATTACGAAGATGTCAAAGAGTTTTTAACTAGGTGATCTTATTTCTAGGAATGCGGAATGTGAAGCGGAGTTTCGAAGATGAATTGGAATGAAAAAGGTAGCTATGACAAGTCTGAAAAATATAAGGAGTATTCGGTTTTTCCTGAGAAGAACCAAAATTCGTTTGGTTGAGTCAATAGCATTTTTCATTACACTGTATAGAGTGCAAACATGAACGATGAGAAGGAAACAAACAAACTTGATAAATGCCTTCGAGATGTGGTGTTGGAGGTGATGCATCGTATCGCATGGACCGCAAGGAGCACCAACGTCTCTATCACGCAAACATTGGAGAAAACCGAAAGACCTTCGAGAATATGCGGAAAAAAAATCATAACAATATTTTGGTATGTTGCTAGAAAAAATGATCTGGATAAGCTAGTGATCAAGGGAACCATTGAAGAAAGACGAGCAAGAGGAAGGTGTTTTATGGGACGGACGGATCAAATAAAGGAGTTAACAGGATTATCTTTAAGCGCTACATTTAACATACACAGAACAGGAATGATAAAGAAAGATCGTACGCCGAGTTCGAGACGTAGCAGAGGATCACGACGTTCGGAAAAGAAGAAGAAGAGAAAATATAGAAATGAAAATTAACTTATTGTTTTCTAAAATAAATTGTACAAAAAATTATGCAAGAGTAACATTTACTTCGTTATTTTATTTGTAAGACAAAAAAAAATCCATTTTCACACTACCTCACTTCCTTAAATTTGTTGATTCAGGAAAATAAACATCTCAGATTTATTTTATTTTCCGAATATCCTTCTTTCATGTGTGGATTTAAGACGTCTTTAAAAAGGTTTTAAAGAGCACATAATAACTTATCATTTATGTACGAGTGGATCATAAGAGATACGTAATAAAATTACATCTCTCCGCTTTGGCTTCTGTATTGTATCAAAATATTGTATCAAAATAAAATGTTATATAATGAGACATATCGGATTGCTTATTTTTACAAAGTAAACAAATCAAAATCAGTTTATTTATCTCTAAAATATACGCACGAGAAAAGAATAAGTAATTTTTAGACTCAATTCTGTAAAGCTTTCAAAATATTTACGGCAATGTCGAGGTCGAAGCTATTTTTTTGTTTGATCAGCTTTGCATGCAAAACAGCTAAAAATTACAAAATTACTTCAATTAGTAAATTGACTTAGTTGGTTTGACACTTGTCTTCCAATCCAAAAGTTACGGTTTCGATACATGGCAGAACCATTTTTTATAAAGGTTTCCAGTCTGGTCCAGATTACTACTTGGCAATGAACCCATCAGATTGTGTCGTATATGATAAAAAAATTTACGAAATAAAGTAAAATTTACCACAGAAAAAATCTTTTTAATTGCTTCATCGCGAATAATTACGTTAACGAGAATATATCTTTTTTTTTAATAACACTTTTATTTCACTTAAAATAATTGTAAACTTGACTACTGTAGTTTCGGATAAATGAAAGGGTTCGATAACAGTGCATTTTATAGCGGGGGTATATTATTGATAGATATATTTGTTGTAGGAATTCCCGTTTGCTATTAACTGATGCATTTTTGTTTTCATAGAGCGAAAAGGGGGTCATTATACGTTTGTGTCATGAAAAGAAAACGTTTCAGTGCAATCTATTACAGACAAATATTATATTATGTGTTTTACTGTCAAAGAAGGCATGGAAGATACATTTTTCGATCGTGACACACAGCCTTTTTCACGTCCATATACCTTATTATACAATCAACTTCTGTGACTTTTAACAAGTTCTTGTTTCAAAATATAATTCATTTGATCCAACTATACTTTCTTTGATCTACCATGCCCAAAATATCTCAGTGCACTCACTTCCATATTTTAATATATATGCATCCTAACTTCACATTCATGCTTAGTCACTTCATTCTCTATCTGTTATACAACAACAGTCCGTGTATTTTCTCATTTAACACGTGGAATTGTGTTTATACGCCACCTTTAAATAATTGTTCATATCCACGTTTTACTCTTAAACGTCAGATTTGGTACAAAAGTACGTTGGTGAGTCATCTTCAAGTAGATGTGGTTACTATAAGCTTGGTGTTTATACGATTTAGTGCCCAATCAACCTTTGCTGCACATTTTTCAATATCCCCCATAACTAGAAAAATCATTTAAAAATTAGACACATTTAAATAGGAGAGTTTCTTGATATGCTCTTATCTTTTATTGCTCACCGATAAATAGCATTTCCCTTTCTTTCAAAGTTTTACTATTTAAGAAATCGAATGTAACTTATATTCACCAGTAGTATATAATAAAGTTGACTTGAAGGTTCACGTTCCAGTCACGACTCGGTATATTGACCTTTCTCCTCTTATGTGCCTACAATCATTCATACAACTGCATACGGTCAGAGAACCTAAACAACGTTTAATGAATGAATTTCGTGTGACCACTTGCATAGCGACATCACAACGTGTCCAAACAATAACACAAAGTAACCTGATATGCAAGAATTTGCATTGTAAGCCGCCTTACCCTTATCGTTTTAAGGCTGGGTGGCCTGCGTTATCCAGCTGTATGCGGACTGTTTTGATATCATGCCACTCTGCTATCAGTAAGTCAGACGGGCCGGGCCAGTCTTGAAATATGTATTTGTATATAAACAATACTATGGATCCCGATAAATTTATGATACATTCGTGTGAGGTGTTGTTAGTCATATGTGCAGAAAAAGCTCCATTGTTTCAATATGCTTATAAACATTAAATTGGACATCTGGAATTAAAGGAGTATAAAGTACCAAGATGTTTATTTTAGGTAATTTTTTTCATTTCAAATATTTTGTCCATTGGAATGTAATCAAAGGATATTCATTATGATAAATTATTACAATAGAATAAATGTGTTTTGAATGTGAAAGTTCAAATTCCTATATTTGAATTATACGAGTACATATTTCTTAATATTTATTTTTAGCAAATATATGATTCAATATCTAAAAATGAAAATTCATTCTAGATAATTAAATTCCTTTATGTTTTCTATGGCTTAGATTTATGTTAAAAATTTATTAATTGAGCATTTATAGGTTTAGATTGAAGTTGATTATCTCGTCTAGTTTTTTATCCAATATTCCGATTTCGTCATCAGGTTTGCCCCTAAAACATCATTTATCGATTTACCCCTAAAACATTAATTATCGGAAAAATTTGGCTAAGAGCAATTCAAGTATTGAATTAGATTTTAAGGACAATGTCTTAAAATAACCTCTTTTGTCTGCTTTAAATGTATAATAATTTGACCTCAGTATTGATTTTCCAATTGAACGATTTTTACTTTTTCATTGGTTCTAAAGTTACTTTTTTTCTTTTCAGCACATCCCATTTTCAGTCACACTGTTCATCAAAAATGAAATATTATTTAAATTGGTTATTTAAAAAAAAAGTGATTACTTCGTTTTACAGTGTTTCGAAATTTGTCAAGGTTTTGTAAAGAACACCAAGGAGTTTGTCTACCTCGGGAGCAAAATAACATGGGACGGTCGGTCCAAGAGCGAGGTCGACAGCCGTATACATCAGGCTAGACTTGCATTTAATAAAAGGTCGAAAATAATAGAATCAAATAATATAGACCTTAAACTGAGAATACTCCTCATCAAGACCTATGTATGGAGTATCTTGATGTACGGCTGCGAGACATGGTGCCTATCCGAAAGAGATAGACGAAGACTAGAGGCTTTTGAGATGTGGTCCTATAGAAGACTATTAGGAATTTCCTGGAGAGACCGCATCACAAATGAAGAGGTTCTCCAACGAATCGAAGGAGGAAGGCACCTGCTCAGGATCCTGTCCGAAAGGCGTGCAAGATGGATCGGGCATATAATACGACAAGAGGGCCTCTTGCATGCCATAATGGAGGGCATGACCGAGGGGACAAACTCTAGGGGACGCCCACGCCGAGAGTACCTGGAGGACCTGTTGGTGGACGTGCGCTGCTCAACATACACAGACTTAAAAAGAGCCGCACAGGACAGGGGGGAATGGAGGAGAAGAGTTCAAATTGCTGCAAACCAGTCTTAGGACTGCAACCACGAAAGAAAAGATTGGCGTCAGTTAGAACCTCATATCATGAATGCATTTACTATATCTCTACATTTAAGATTAAATAATGAAATTGCGATAAACTAAATATATTTTGTAACAAACTTAAGTAAAGAGTTTTTGGTTGAGAGTATTGTTAACTCGCCACATGCCGGTGGTGACTTCATAAGTTGAGTTGCGTACCTACTCGGTGGTTCTAAAGTAGAAAGCTCTATTAATAGGGGCGAAGTGGTCTTCCGGTCTCTTTTTTCAATTTATCAGCATCACCAATTTGAATATGTTTTTTTTTCTTTTACAACTTTGAGTTGAATAGTGGTTGTAATATGTCTTCTTTTCCCTGGCTCCATCCCAACTCATTGTCTGCGAAGACTGTTGGGGTCAGCTCTCCTCGTCCGGACTACGTCCCCCAGGCCGTGTCTCTGCATCAGGTTATCTTTTTGCACCACCCATGAATTCTTCAGTCTTCCTCTGGTTGTTATTCGAGGAAATTCCATGGAGATTGCCTGGTTCACAATGTGATCGGGTGCTCTGCGTCCAACGTGCTCATACCATCTCAATCGCCTCTCCTCCATCTTGCTGTTGATGTCTGTAACACCTAGGCTTCCACGAATGCGTGAGCTTTTTATTTTGTCTCTTAGGGACACACCAGCTGACCATCTTAGCATACGCATTTCAGCAGTTTCTAGTTGCCTAGAGTAAGAGTTATACATCGTCCAGCATTCGGAGCCATAGAGGAGTGCGGGTCTGACAATCGTTTGGTATAATTTTCCTTTTAACTTTACTGGCATTTTCGGATCACATAGAACTCCCGTCATTGATCTAAACTTCATCCATCCCACACTAATTATATGTGTTACATCTGCTGCACATCCTCCATCGCTATGGATGAGTGACCCAAGATACTTAAAGGAGTTACAATTCGGTAATGTTTATCCATCCATTTGTATTACGGGAGTGACAGCATTTGTGTTCTCGAATCGTAGGTACAGATACTCTGTTTTCTTTCTGCTCAGTCTCAATCCATTATCCTCCAAGATTCTTCTCCACCTTTCCAGACTATTTTGTAGGTCTTCATGTTTTTCACTTATTAATACGATATCGTGTGCAAATAGTAGGATCTTTAGGAGACTGTTCATTTCCTGGTTAGTTAAATAGTCCATGACTAAGATGAACAGTAGTCGACTGAGTACCGATCCTTGATGTACCCCCACCTTTACAGGAAATTCCGGTGAAGTTCCCGAAGTGCACCTCACTTGCGTTGTCACGTTATAGTACATGTCCTGGATCGCAAGTACATACTTTTCTGGTACACTATGTGCTCTAAGTGCTGCCCAAATTAGGCTTCTAGGGACTCTGTTAAATGCCTTTTCAAGATCGATGAAGACCATATGGAGGTCTTTTTTGGCATCACGATATTTTTCGACAAGGAGTCTAACGGTTTGAATGGCGTTTAGTGTTGATTTTCCCGATACGAAGCCACACTGGTTGTCATGTATTTCCACCAAATTCCTGATTCTCGAATTTATAATTCGCTCATAGATTTTCATAGTGTGGGATATAGTGGTTGTAATATGTGTACATTTAAAAAAAGTCACAAAGATAAAAAAATGTATTATTTTTCAGAATGTTGAATATGTGTACATTTAAAAAAAACCACTTTATATATTTCAGGACTGATTGAGTTGTCCCAAAGATTGATCATCAGTTAAATGAAAAAAAAAAACAGTCAGGGAAAGAAGCTGGTAGGGATTGGAACTGTTGAGGGACAGCGAGCAAGAGAACGGTCTCCAGCAAGGTGGAAAGACCAATATAAATAAATGATTAGCTCAGTTCCAGATCATCAGTAAACCATGACGCTCAGTCGAGAGCAACATGAATAAGAAGAAGACACCCCCATTTCAGGAGTTTTGAATCATGCATGTAAATGTGTTACGTGTTGCTTTCGTCAAGACCTTACGAATGAAATCACATCTAAAATCTTTGTTGTAAACGTGTATAAAAATATACCGAAACGTAGTCCCGACGCGTTAAGATTCTCCCAATTTGTATGGACAGTCAACGTGTCAAGACGTCCCGCGTCCGCCAAAAGGAAAAGATCCCACCTATTTTTACATTGGATACTTCACCTTGTCGTAATATTTGTCATTACGCATAACTGTATGGGTATTTAAAATAGCTTGTGAATAATTTGTAATGTATGGGTGAATGCACATCCTACGTCTCCATTACTACGTCATTCTTCTGGTGGGCTATTTACGAAACACCACGTATATGCTGTTAAGGTTATTCGGTTGATGAATGAAAATTCATTGTTACTTGAACCATCCTACGTTATGTCTGACTGACCAAGAAAATCAGTGTGACGTTAAAATTTATGTAAAATGACGATTTTAAATATAACCCACATGCGGATGACAAGTGTGTTGATCTCTCTAAGAAGAATTCATGAGATTTTCGTCTTATAATATACTGGATGATCATGATCATCACCGTTTTGTATTGTTTGTGGAATTATCCGTAAGAATAGGCCTCACAGCTGCTATTAAAAAAAAACTGTTCATCTTCGTTTACGTCGCTATACGAAGCATATACTTGTAATTTTAGAATTGTTATTATTTTTAAGTTGTTTACAGTAAAACTTCTACATACATAAAAAAGTACTTACATACATACCATCACGCCGTTTTCCTGTCGGGGTAGCCAGAGAGGACATAGTACCAGACTTTCCTATCTCGACACACATCCTTCGCCTCTTCCACAACCATAAACCTTCTCATACAAATTCTGCGATTTCTCAGATTTACATTTCCCTCTTTCAGAATATTATTCCCTTGATTCAACCGTATTTTTCTTGGTGTGTTTCTCGCATCCCTTCCACTCACATTTTCAAATTTGCACTTTATATCTGTTTTGTTAGCGTTTATTCATTTATTTATTTGTTCCACATGCCTAAATCATCTCAGCGTGCTCTTCTTCATCTTACTTAACACATCAGCCTTAAGGTTCACGTTCATTCCTTATCACTTCATTCCGTATTCTGTCATATATTGTCAGTTCATGCATTCTTCTCAATATACGTATTTCTTAAGCATTTATTCGACTCCTATCTATATTTTTCTAAGTCTACGTTTCACTGTCATACATCGAAATTGGCACTAAAATACTATTGTGGACTATCATCGTCTTAACAGATTTTGATGCTGTCTAGTGCGAAACATATATCATATGTTTCACGCTACATTGACTTTGTTTCTCTCAACTCTTTCGTCATCTGAGAAAATTCAACACAAATAGCAGAACTCCTTAACCTACTCCAATATTTCATTATATACCCATATATCGCATTTACTTTCCTTTCACACTTTTCTATCACCACCACTTTGAAGTCGCCAAATTAATTCACAGATCTTTTACTTCGCATCTCTCCTAAAATTTATTTACCAAACTCATCTTCATTTTCCGACAAAACTAATATGTCATCTGCATACAGTAATCCGCAAACGTTCCCATTCGACATTTGTATGCCACGAATTGATCTCTGTAGTTCCTTCAAACGTGAATCTACACAAATATTGAACATCTAGGGGGGCATAATGCATTCTAGCTTTAGCCGTTTCGAAACATTAAACCATTAAGTTAGGGTACAATTCACTCTAATACATGCTCAACTTTCGGCATATAATGACACAATACCACGTTTCAATTTACATTTAATACTATACTCATTCAATATTTTCAAAAGCTTGTCACTTATCACGCGGTCATATGTTTTTCCAAGTTCATAAAGCACAATATTGCTTTTTTCACATGTTCTTTTCTTAAGCATACGCTAAGAGAAAATCTGACCGATGCATTCTCTTCCACTTAAAAAGATACCCTAAGTATCCTTAACTTTATTTTCAGTCTTTCTTCTCACTCTTTCTATCATTATTTTATTGTACAGTTAACTTCCTACCGTCTGCAAACTAATGGCTCTGTAACTTCCGCACACTATTCTTGTACCTTTACCTGTACATAACAGAACTATCACAGCACTCCACAAGTCTTTAGGTGTGTAGTCAGATTCCCAACAATTATTGAAAATCTTTCTCAGGCCCTCGAGCATTCGTTCACCCCCATACACTTTTAGTTTTGCGCTCACTTCATTGCAACCGGTCCCTTTCCTTTTTTTTCTTGCCGTTTACAGCCGTTCGTACATCTTGTAGACAGATCTTATTCTGATTTTCCAAACACTCACCATTTTAAGCTATACCAGAGTCCCCGGTATTTTTCATTAGTATCACCACTCTCGTACAGTTCTTTAAAATATTCCTTCCATCTCGAACTAACCCTTCCTTCTTCTGACAAACAATTCCATTTTTATCTTTGCTTCTACTCATACCTCCCGTGTTGTTTTCCCCTCGCATTGTTTTCCCCTCGCTTCCCAAATATTTATATATTTCCCCCCACATTCATACTCAACTTACTGTCTTCTTCATCTCTATTTAATTTTCCTCAACCAGTCTTTTTATAAACCTTCCACTTTTTTAGACTCCCTTTTTTCCATTCTTTTATCACTATTTCGTTTTCTTGTTTCGACAAATATTCTCCATGCTCTATTTTTTATCTTCACGCAGTCTTTAATTTTATTGTCCCACCATGCA
This sequence comes from Odontocerum albicorne, assembly GCA_949825065.1. Classification (NCBI taxonomy): domain Eukaryota; kingdom Metazoa; phylum Arthropoda; class Insecta; order Trichoptera; family Odontoceridae; genus Odontocerum; species Odontocerum albicorne. The sequence continues at coordinate 11,984,335 of OX463851.1, forward strand.
TTTCTTTTTTATACATCCAACTTTCGCCGTGTCACAGACATCTTTTGCCACCAGTATATTCTTCATACTCGTCCATTCTTCTTCATAAGTTGTTCAGTATTATATTAAAAACAGACTAGAGCCATAAGGAAAATATGCCATCGATATTATGTGAAAACGAGATATCTTAAATTGTATTGTAAATATTCTTTTTCACTTTGAAAATACATCTTCCCAATGTTTTGTTTTCATTTTAATATGACTTCCTTGTCCTAGTTGGTATGATTTCTGTTTCCTACTTCTGAACTTGCTAGTTCGATTCCCGTTGTTAGCCAATTTATTTTTAACGGGGTTTCTTTCTGTTTTTAACTTAAGGACTCGTAAATATTTTGGTTGGCTGGAAGAGATTGCTACATGCCAATATACCTTCCAGGCTGTATTGTATAAAGTAAAAATGAAGTACAAAACAATACAAAAAAATTTTTTTTTCATGAAAACAGTTCAATGAACAATAATTAATATTTATACTAGCCTTTTATTTTTGGAAGTGATATTTACTTGATTTGCTGTTGATACGAGTATCAGCAAATACGTAATTATTTTTTAGGTTGGTTCCAATTCTCGTCTTTTTTTCTTGACTTTTGGCTTCAAGTACACTTATCTTACTTTAAATGATATAATCGAAGATCATGTTTGGTCAAATATCCTGCAATTTCTGCTGACATTTTGATTTTTTAATAAGGGGCGGATTTCCAAAATATAGCAATTAATCCAGTAACTTAACTTATCTTTTACATTTAAAATGGAATTTAAGCTTTCATCCTCTCTTATGTAGAAAATCATTACTAAGTATGTTTCTCGATAATGTAGAAAATCATTACTAAATATGTTTTTTGACATCTCTCTGAGGATGAAGATTGCAACGTTAGAAATGTAGGACATCATTTAAGCCAATTTAACACGGCAACAGCTTCAAAAACATTTTTAAGTATTGAAAAACAACTGTGAACATCATCAAAAAAATCTGTATGTCTATAGATAAGTCATTATTTTATATCACAAGTATAAGTTTTCTAACAAAGCTTTCTGTGTTTAGAGAATCTGTTAAATAAAATGGTCCTCGTTTGAAGCAGCGTTTGGAGGATAATGTGGAGGCTTTGAGAAATAGATTAAAAATACTTTTCTTTTCAAGAAGTCATTAAGATTCTTGAGGTGTGGCTCATCGTTATTAAATGACACAGAATAACTAATTTTCGTCTTCATTATCACCATCATTATCAATACATATCGATTATCTGTACATCATTTTCTTAGTTAAGAAATATAAAAGTCAAGTGTTTTTTACCTTGTGTTGGAGTGCCAGAAAACCAAAGTGCAACTAAATCTTCGACGCTAGCGTGCTGCTGGGGACAGGGTGGATAATAGGGCTGGGCTGGAAGCTGGCGGCTGCGGCCAGCGCTACTCCCTTGCCCGCCCATCATCATTCCTTGCCCTCCCATCACCATCATGCTCTGTCCCTGCTGCGGTCCAGTCTCCAATAGCAACTGCTGCACCTGCGATATGTCAACAAACTCTTCGGTCTGGTGGGTCGGCTGGCGTGGGCGGGGGCGCGGCGGAGGCGGCGGCAAGAAGGGGTTGTCCTGGGGTTCATCACCCTCCCGTCGCATCATTAGAGCCAGCATACCGCCCAACAACTTTCTCTACCCCACGCCCGCAGCCTCGTTCGATGCGTTCGATATTCGATCATAGAATTCGGACTGAAATTGGCAATATTTGTCCTATAATTTCTAACACACAGTTATTTGTATATTTAAAAAATATACTTATTTAATTAAAATGTTAGGTGAGCATTGAAAGCTATCGCCTTAATATATTTTAGTTAATTCGAAGTGAAAAAAAATTCTTATAAAGTTTTTTTTATCAATACCACGTATTAAAATTTGCGTTTAAGAAGCTCGACACGTTTGGTTATTTTATTTATAATTTTAAAAAATTTTCGAATATTTTCGGTATCAAATAATTTTCGCTATTTGGACAACACCAATTTTTTTAAGAAAAAATGTGATTTTTATGTTGATCATAAGATTTTTTAAAGTTTTAATTTTAATTGGTTATTTGTTTCTTTTTGGTTACACATTCAACTTGATTTATCAGTTCCAAATACTTCAATATGGACACTAATTAAAAATATCACAACATTTATAAGCTCAAGTGAGATGATTAATATTTATTAAGAGGCACACACACAGGTCAATACAAAGTTCCTCAAAGAAAACACGTATATTTTTTAAATATTACACTAAGTTCACAACTTTTTTTAATAGACATTTTTGGTCCACTGAATTGTCACGATTGAATTTTTAAATTCGGATTTCTACAAATTGACTTTGGTCGATATGTTTTATAAAAATGTATTTCTTGATAAAGAGACAAAGTTCTTCAGTTTTGTGGAAAAAAATGAACTAAGCATTGTATATTTATTTTGGCTTCTAGCTAAAAAAATAAAATTGAAAATAAATTGTTTAAGAAAAAGAACAATTTTAAGATTAAGTTCCATGTATTTTATTAATTAACAACTTTTATAAAGTCTATAGTGAATTTTTTTGGTTGCATAGTTTTCACTATTTTTTACCATTTGTATTAAATATTTGTTGAAATGTTTTATATTTTGCTATTAAAATATACAACATAGTTATATTATTATCATACAATAATTGACTGTAACTATTCATAATAGTACGTTGTGATGGGCCTTGCTTATATAATGAAAAATATATAATTTTAAATAAATTGTTACAGAAATAGCCAATGTAAAAATTACATACCTATTATTATTTATATTTCAATCACCTTTCTTTAATGTAATTCAATTTTTGTTTTAATAATTATTATCGTATTGAAGCCATTGATAGGACACATGTTGCGACTTTTTATTCCAAATCAATTAAACAATTCCTATTTATGAAAACTATTAAATTTAAATTAAATTAACACACTATTTGTTCACATGTCTGACTGAATACTGTATGGAGTGTTCATTTTTAATTCTCAAATGAAATGTAACTTAACAATAACTAGTTTTTTGGCTTGAGGCAGGTTTTGCGTCGGTTATTTTATATATACTTCAACATTAATCGAAATAAATAAAATTGATATTGTAGGGAATTAGATAACGGAAGTGCGAACTTAAGTTTATGCATCTTTCAGTCGATACATTAACTATTTTATTATTTTACATTTTATTAAAATTTTATTCAAAATTGAGTTAAGATATATAATTTTGCTAGTATTGTCATTATTGTGAGCAATTGACGTTTAATTCTAAGATTTTCCAAATATATATATTTTTAATAGTCATTCAATTTTGATTAGAAAAAAATAGTAAACACGACACCATATAACACCAATATACGAGAATGTTATTGTACTCAAATGACAGTAGAGTTTTTGAACATAAAATGCAGCATCAACGATATAACTTGAAGTCTTGAGAATGTAATTTGAGATCACTGTTGCAGATTTTAGTTGAATGAATACTTTTTTATAAGTGATGCACGAGGTAATTAAATTTACAATTGTCAATTTCACACACTATTAGTCATTAAATATACTTTTAAATTGTGTTATTCCTTGTGATACAAAACTGAGTTGTGAAAGTTGTCATTTATGAGTGTCGGTTATTGCACATTAAAACACTCAGGTTGATTTTAGCGATTCTCAATTTAAGATAAAATGACTGTTTATATTTAAAAAAACATGTAAAATTGAATTCTATTTGTTAAAGGAAATAGATACTGAAACCTGTTGATTCACCTTAATTAAAAAAAATAACGATGTGTATTCATGATAATGCACTTCATCTGAAATAAAACACGAACTGTCACTTGTTGAATTGTTCATAGCAAAATGTATCCTTGATTTTGTAGGCAATTGTGTTCTGAATTATGTCAAGGAACTGATATCTGATAATTTTAATGTTAATTCTGGAAACACTCCTATACAAAAAAAAATGAATCCAACTGTGGTCTGCCAGTTTTCAACCATTTGATCCCTCCTGGATTTTCTAAATCAAGTTCATTTACTTCAGTGGTCACTTGAATATAAAAAAAGTCAACACTTCCACCACTATTTCTGTTTATTTTCACAAATTGTTATAAAATTTTTAACATAAACTCAAACTGTCACCTATGAATTTTCCATCACATGATTCACCGATGAGTTTTGAAAGCAATTTAGTTAACCTTCGATATAAATTAACGTCAACACTATGTCCATCTGACGTTTCGTTGTCATTATGGTGGTGTCGTAGCTGTCAGCCCCGTCGCGTGTTATAATCCATTCACCCCGTGTAAAGCGCTTCTGTGAGCGTACGGGACGCTCCCCATGTGCCAACTGAAGAGTGGTCCCCGGCCATGAATGAGAGTTGAGGCAGCCGCCCATGTGTTCCGCCCATGCCGGCCCAAAGCGCCTGTGCGCACCCGCCCACCTGCTTTATTTGCTTCTGATCTCTTTCCACACCGAAGAGATGGTATGTCTATTCATTCAAAATTCTTTTCCAATAGCCCAATGGTACGAGTCTATTATTTTTTTCGTTTTATTTTGTTTCTCCTTCTAATTTATTTCCTTACTTAAGTGATGAACTGCCTGCTCTAAGAAGACTACCCTCTCTCAATCACTCAGCTGGTTGTTCAAAATCTCTTCACGTTTCTATTAAATTTTGTTCCCTCTTCAGATTTTACTGTTCCTTCTTCCACTGCTTAAAAGAAGAGTTTATATGGCTGTCCTGATAAATAAACTAACCGAATGGAAGTTATATATTTATTATTATTTTTAAAGTAATCCTTGTTAAAAATAATATTAATATCAATTTCTTATGTAGTTTAATTTATTTTTTATTGTATAAATACTCGTACATAAGAACGAACATCGAAGATTTCCATGAAGGTTAATGTTAATCTTTTGGCGTAACGAAAACTTTATTTTTTTATATAAAATTCCATGAATATGCTTATAAAACATTTTGTGAAGTAATTCAAGAATATATAAAATAAAGATTTAAATTTAAGGCGAAACTTCTGAAAGTTTCATTATGAAGATAAAGTTCCAAATTTTGAATTAGATCTCTACGATATTAAAATTTCAAACATTGACGAGTAATTAATCTTAATGTGTTTCTTTGTGACTGGCATCAAACCGATATGCGCAAGTAAAAAAATTACATCCGCTTTTTTGCAAATGATAGAACGTAAGTAGGCGTAAAAAATTCAATGTGTATGTAGCTCAATATAGTATATGTGTGTTCGTGTGTGGGCGATTTTTAAAAGTAAAGGTATACATGTGCGTATGAAGAGTGTGTTGAATGTTAAAAGTATATGGTTGGGTATGTCGATGTATGAAATGCATCGACAATAATAAGTGAATGTGTATATTTGGACTGACACTTGCGTTGGATGATGTACAGCTTGGTGGACTATTTATTGCCCTAAGGGATTTTTTTCAATGAAAAATAATGGGTAAATGAAATATTCAAAACTTGTAAAAAAGTCCTTGGATTTATGTATGCGTGTCGTGCAATTGAATGCTTGCGTGTGTAGTGTATGTGGTGTGTGTGTGTGTGTGTGCGCGCGCGCGCGCACATGTGTTTATGCTGCGCACGTTTGTGGGATTGTATGTATTTTTGTGTTTGCTAGTGTGTATATATGAATGTGTGTGTGTGAGAGTGTGTTTGTGAGTGTGTGTATTTGTTTGTGTGCATTTGAGCGCACATGTGAATATGATTGCGTACGTGTGATATAGAAAAATTGAATTGTTTTCAATAAATACAAATAATAATATGAGCTATTCAAAAAAATATCTAAAGGTGATATAAATATAGCCTTAAAAGTTTTTTGATGAACTAAGTTCATTTGTATTAAATACTTTTTTTTGAAGAGACGAATATTTTTTTCCATATATTATATATAGTATTTGTAGTCTTACTGTATAAAACAATGTTTCTATTGATATAAGATTTAATTGAAAAGAAAATAATAAATTATTTGACAAATCATTAAACGTAATACTTAAAAACATATTGTCTAAAATAACCAAAAATGAAATATAATATTTCAACAATCCAATTAAAACTTTTTAACAATAAATAAAAATATATACATATCGATATAAAAAGGTACCAAGTAACAAAATAATAAAATTCAAATAAGAATTCGAAAATAAAATCGATTAACAAACTTAAACGATAAAAATAAAAACGCGCCAAAAATTGGCCACAACTCGCGAATATACGAAAAGACGAGAATCAAACCGTAAAACGAATCCAGCCGGAACTTGGGATTCGCGGCAGGACTTCGGGCCTCGGACGGGGCAATAGTACTGATAGAAGGAGTACGTCCATTCATACGGCAGGCGGCAGGGCGGGGGCGTAGGCGGCGGGCAGGGGGGGGCGTCGCCATGGTGTGGGCGGGCGGGGGCATCGCGGCGGGGGGCGGGGGCGTCCGGACGCCTACACCGCGTTGTCTATCTGATGATTTATTGACTGAATCGACGACACGAAATGCCTTATATATATGAATACGCTTTATGTTGAATTTTATATTATATTTTTCTTTCTCGCTGTTCAAGACGTTTTTCGGTGTCAATAAATTTGTTTGAATTATGATGATTCTGCATCTCCTTTAAAATTAATAAATGTATGAAATGTTCAATAACCATGTTTGATTTAAACATAATCGTTTTTTTTTGTATGTACATAAAATGAGAGAGGTGCGTAGATTGTGTTGAAAAATAGTGTATGACAAAATAAGGAATGAGAACATTACGAAATAATACAAATCAAAAGAAGATGCATACTTAAGATGACGATATTTACAAAATAAAGTATAGAAGGTAAGAAAAGTTGGGAAAGACCTAGAAAATCGTCGCATTGCCAAATTAATCAATATTTGAAAGAGGGGTGGCTTAATAATAGGAGAAGGAGAATGTGCACGACGAGGTGTAGAAACGTGGAAGAAGTAAAATATGAATGCCAGAATCGATTGAAGAGATCTGTTCTGTCTATCCAATAGGCATGTTTTTTTTTCAAAGAATGATTTGGAGAGCACGAATTTCGTTGTAATATAAATAGTAAATTGACATAAAAAAACGATTTTACATGAATTTTTATCTAGTTAAAAATTGTAATAAATTATTTAAAAAAAAAATTATGTGTTATTCAAATATTTTCTATTTTAAGCGTACTATATGTGTTTCTCGTAAAGTATTGTGGTTTTTCAACCTGTTTCAAAGAACTTCAAAGTGATAATATTATACTCGTATATATGTTACGTGGTTATATTTTTATTTCTTTCTGCTTGATTGACTTTTAATATTTACTTAAACTTTTGCTTAACACTGAAAAATATTAGCTGTCTTATTATTGCTTATACAGCTGACTAACATATACAGGTAATCTACATCAAATTAAACATGTTTACAAACTCATATAGTATATGGTTTATGGTCAATTTCCGACCAATAAAAATTTACAAATTTTGAGACTTAGTATATCTTCACTAATTGAACCAATATTGCAAAGCCACGTTAAATATTACCTATATGTGAATACTTCTCTATAACACGTCTTATCTTAATTTTGATACCAAGTATATCTCCACTAATCGAACCAATATTACAAAGGTACATTAAATATTATATATACATGAACATTTCTCTATAACACGTCTTATCTTAATTTAGAAACCAAGTATATCTCCACCAATCGAACCAATATTGTAAAGCTACATTAAATATTACCTATATATGAACACTTCTTTATTACACGTCTTATCTTATTTTTGATATTAAGACGTTTATGAAAATAAAACATTGTATAAAGGCTGATGTAAATTTTGCCAATCTTACATTAAAAATAATTGTTAAATATGTCTAAAATGTCACCCGGACACGTGAATCTTACCAGTTTATACTTTACAAAACATTTTCCAATTCATAAAACTTGAATGAAACATCAACATTTTGTGCGAGGTGACTCGACTTGATTCAGCTCGTTTTCCATTTATGATATTGATAGTTACAATTTCTTTACAACTCGGCACAGCAGGAAAGGTTAACACAACGCGGCTAAAGGTCGCCCCATCGGCAGTTTTCCTCCCGGCAGCATCCGGTGTTGCCTGGCAACCCCGTAACCACGTGCGAAGTTCAAGGTCGGCTTTTCAACCATACTTGTCGCTCTATTTCTACCGGAACCTCCTTGCGCAGGATATGATCTCAATTATATTTTACTCGAAATGTTCTAGGATTTCTTTGTACACTAAATTCATTTTATAAACAATAAGAATAACATTTAATCCCGAAACAATAATAATTAATCCCTTTTGCATATACGAGTATGTGTCCTTGTGTATATTTAAAAAGCCTGCTTTCAATTTGTACAAGTTAGTTCGAGAATAATAAACCCTAGAATTTGAAGGGTTAATTCAACTTTATGCCACTAGTCACACAAAATAAAAAAGAATGATGTTTAAGTAAAATATATATTTGCATTTCCAGAAAAGTACGGTTGGATTAAGTGAATTATATTTTAAAATTAGGAAAAGTTAGAAGTAAGATAAATCGTAGGAGCTGTATGAGGAGATTTATGGACGTGGAAGAGACGAAATATGTGTGTCAAGGTAGGAAAGTCTGGGGCTCTATCCTCTCTGCCTACCCCAGCAGGGGAATGGCTTCATCCTAAATCCGATGTATGTAAAAATATTATTAGACAGTCAAACGTATATATTTTATTGTATAATAAGTATATAGTAAAAACATATTCCATATACTCGTAAGCCCTAAAAATATATGCTTTTTTTCTGAAAAAAAAAAAGTAAGCTGTGGGTTAATTTTTTTTTACTCATAAATGTCTATGTGTAAAATGAAAAAAGGTAGCAAATTTGTTCTATTGTGATGTTTTACAACTTCGTTGTATCTTATCCAAGGAAAGTAAGGTTGGATCAAGTGTAAGATATTTAAAAAAAATGAAATACAATGTAAAAAATCAGAGAAATCGAAGGAGCTGTATGAGAAGTTGTATGGTTAAAGAAAAGGTGAAATATATGTGCCGCGATGGGTAAGTCTAGCGCTGTCTCCTTTCTGTCTATCCCAATAGAGTGGAAATTTTTCCAAATCACCAAAAAGATGTTAAAAAGGCCTTAAGTATAAACCCGACAGAAACCCTTTAACCATGCTTTTCCTTATCTTCTTCATCAGGTCTTCCATACATGTTTATCACTGTATATCAGTTTTGTAAGTACATTTTATTTCTTCGTTCAACACGCTCAAACCATATATGCTTGCTTTCTTCGCCCGACATAACACATTCGTCTTATATTTGTTTTTAACCAAAACTTCACTTTTTTCTTCAAACACTATATATTCTTCTCGACTCACGCCTTGCCACAGCTCCTTCAGTTTATTTTCCACGTATTAAGCCCGTACATCAATTTTTGACATTAATACGTTGTTGTATACGTCATAATGAAATTAGGTTTTATATTACAATATATTTTAATAATGGCATCAGATTTAATTGATTTGATATAGTTTTGATTTTTTATTAATTCTCGAAAAAGCAAAATATCAACGAATTAATCGCATGTATTAAAGAGTTTTGAGCTCTGTTTGTGAATTTCAATTAGTGAAATTGCTTTTCATTGATAACAAATATTAACAATGAAGCAATGTCGTCATGCTGACGTCAAAAACCTGTAACGATGACTAGAAAAACAGTTTTCTAAAAGGGTTTAAAATAAATTAAAATATAATTTTTTTTTCAACTTTAGCACTGCTCGAAATTTGTTCATTAATCGTTTTTAAGTTAAATAAAAATAAAAAATTCCAATATATGAATATATCACTATTTAGTGAGACGTTTTACCCCAAGACTGTTTTAAGAATTTACATAAAGTAATTACTAACCATCAGTGTTAAAATTAACTTAGTTAAAAATACCTGAAACTCAAATTCATAAGAGAATTCTCCAGAAACATATTTCAGGACGCCCAATCGCTTCTCCCGATTTCTAACAATAGAAACACAACATGAATCTACTCGTATATCATAAACCTACTCGTATATCATGAATCTACTCGTATATCATCAATCTACTCGTATATCATGAATATTAAAAGTAGATGTAGATGTACCACAGAGGAAGACCGAGAATAGTGTGTTTGGATCAAGTGAACGTATTTTCCTTATTTTTTATTCTTTCAATGCATACCATACAATCTGGTGACCTTATTGCCATATAACAATTTATTCCAACCAATCAGAAAGATTTTAAATATGTCAAATATGTAGTGAAAGCTAGATTTAAACATTATTTAAAAAACATGGGTACTAATAGTGATTTAATCTGCAATCTCCGGTCTGGAAAACAGGCGTTTTATCAACTAGACTACGGAGATCGTCATGAGTTATGTATAATAGGAAGGAAAGGCCTATATTTTGTCATATTTGTAATAAAAAACTTAAATATTTAATCTTTATATAATAAAAAATTTTCAACCCCCACTTTTCCAACTTAAAACCTTAGAATTGAATTCCGTGATACTTTATGTTTAATTTGTATTACCTTTTTATATGGCAAATTGATATAATCATCCAATACGTCAGTATTCATTTCAAAATTATATTAACTAGATTATTTTTTCAGTGGGCGCTGAATAATTAAGGGGCGTTCGAAAATAATGTGGGCGACAGACATCTGTTCATCAATATTTTTTAAATAGTACATTTGTTTTAAAACAGTTTATATTATGTATATTTGAACATTGTAAATATGTATAACATGAGACATTATTAGAAAAAACATTTAATTGTTAAGAAAATGGGTAATTTTTAAGATATTGGTGAAATTCTGATGGATTTGAATATTTCTTATATGAAAAAAAAAACGATCACTAACCATAACGCCTCTACAGTAATTCCGGTCTACGGTGATTTGGTAGATCGATACGAATATATTATCTTTACGCAGCTGGAATGAGACATTTAAAGCCTCGAATCTGATCATCATTCAAAACTTGTTTAACATATTTTTGGTTGGTTGAAAGATATTGCCACGTAGCGATAAATTCGTCAGGTCGTACAGTGCTAGAAACCGTGGTCTAGCGTTTAGTATTTCTGTTTACCAAGCGGACACTCTAGGTTCGATACTCGGTAGACTCATTTTCGAACTGGTTTTAATTTTGTTTCTAAATTTATGTTTTCCTGTATCTAATATACTGCTTATCGTAAATTATTAAGTGATACAACACTAGTACTCCTTAAAAGTCTGCCTAGCGAAAAACTGCAGCAGATTAAACCTGCCGATTGATTAGGAATTTTAATTTCCTTGCCATCAGAATTTCAAGTTTGATTTGTCAAGGACTTGTGGTCGCTGAAGTGCAACAGCTTACACATAATAAACCAATACAAGCACAAGCGTCTCCATTTAAAGGCTGGCCGATAGTCCTTCTCGATCACGTGTGATATAGCCTATATTACTGTATTTAACGAAAATGTTCTATGTTAATACAACTTTGCAACAAATATCTTCTCATTCAATACAAAATAATAAAATACCTTTTTGAAAAGTTTACTAATCAAGGGATGAATTGGTTAACAGAATCTTTTTACAGTTACAATATGGAATAAAAATTCATTGTGAATTTGTACTATGTTTAAGATCGTTATTTTTTTTGGGTATTCATATTTTCTTTACGTTACTCCTACCACAATAATTTATTGTGTGTTTTCAGCATATTTGCTCTTATTTTTTTCCTAATATCGAAACAAGGTTTATCGATAATGAAATCAATGTGGAATATAAAGCACGTTAAATACATTTTAAAACATTGAGTTAGTACATTTCAAGAACACCCACTTATAGGGCTTCTTAGAATATTTTATTTTCTTAACAAAGTATTTCTGCGCGAAAAATCTGCGCAGGTTGGGATTGGGTAAATCATCTCAAATAAGAATTACTACAAAAGATAAGATAAACTGATTAAAATCTTGAAGTAAATCTTTTTTCGTATGGCGCCTTTCAAAATATCCGTCATTCGGATATATTGAAGAGCGTGGCACGGAGACAATGTTGTGTTCGGCCCCCAGTAATCGAGTTTTTGGGTTAACCACTGAGTAGGCATAGAACTCGTAAATTCATGTTTTTGTAACACTACCGCACGGGAAGAGACAACAATCGCACACGTACTGTTTGTTATCTGGTGATTATTTTATCAGACTGGGTCCCCTATTTATACCTTCGTTGGGGTATCATTGTGAATCAAACCCAAACCCTCCGGGTGGAAATCAAGCATCTTAATAACTAGGCCAAGGAGGTCGCCGTGAATGGATGACACTTAACATATAAGGTGTAGACACAATAAGCTCACCATAGTCCTCCATGTCTATTATGGGGTCAAAATTGATTCATTATTAAAGTGCGAGCGGTGATGGATTTATTATGTCCCTTTACCAACCGAAGAATAAAAATATTATTTTAAATGCTGTTATTGTAGATCGGAAATAAGGAAAAAAAAATTAAATACTCTATACATATTTGGTCTGCTTTTATATAAGTTAAATTTAAAGTACTATAAGATTACTTTTGTGATTAAATTGAAATGTTTACAATTTAAAGTTAATGCCTAAAATAAAGTGTCGAAAATATGATGAGATTCAATAGTTAGCTAGCTAAGGTAGCTAAAAATATGATGAGATTCAATAGTTAGCTAGCTAAGGTAGCTCAAAATATGATGAGATTCAATAGTTAGCTAGCTAAGGTAGCTAAAAAATTGATTGTGATTGTTTGTGTTTAAGTATTTGCTGAGTATGAGTTTAAACGCAAGAAGCTAATTTTACTTAATTTACGCCATTTATTTGGATACCTCACACTCTTTCCGTCAAAATTATTTAAAATAAAAAATCTACCAGGGGAAAATATAACGAGGAGGGTGTTTTATTTGTAGTTATCTGATTTACAAAAAAATACGTGTAAATTGCTTATTTGAATACTGTATGTTCCACTTTATATAACGGTATACCCCAACGGTTTCAAGGGTTTCACTCCATCATCAGGGGAGTACTTACAAGATACGTAAATGGTTAAGAATTGTGTTTGTTGTTAAAGATTTGTATCAAAACTAGCTAAAAAGCTCATCCTAGGATATACGAAAACAATTACTCAATACTATTCTATCCCATCGTTATTTTAAGATATTTCTTTCTTCACAGCATTTCTAGTGAAACTGATTAGACCCAACTATTAAGTTGCCTTAATAAGGACTATTAAATATTTTCACTTTTTCATTGGAAAACTGTCACACCTTAACAATGCCACATATCCTATTGTTCCTAAACACTGGAAAATGTACGATAAATCTTGCCTTTTCCAGTGCTTTTCTCTGTGAACTGTTAAAACTCATAGTAAATGCCAGTTTAAATGGAAATTGTCTTTTTCGGAGAATAAAGGCAAATTTCGATTAACTGGTGCCAAATCAATATTTGGGATAAATCCTAAATCCTTTTCTGTACTTCCCGTCAGCACTTCCGAAATAACTAAATTTGGCTTCAGGTATTTTATAACTAATCGAGGTCCATTACTCAAGTCAAGTTTGGTATTTAAATTTCTTAATAGAATAACGATACGGCATCCCTGAAGGTGTTAATTCATTGAGAAATTAACAGCAAAATAAACGCCTAATACGTTAAGTTTTCAATATTTCTTTATCATGTTTTTGTCATTTACCATTTTTTCGATGTAACCCCACGATAAATACAAAGTATAATTTATTTATCCCGTTTAGTGGTGAAAACGCATACATGCAATTATAAACATTTTGTTGGGTGCTCAAAACGCCCATCGCCCTTCTATTCTGAATTTATTCGTTTGGTTTAAAAAACAAGTGAGCCCAGAGTGGCCTAGTGGTACTGATGAGGCTTGTAAGGCTATACTCGTATGCCAATTCATTTTACCTTCTCTTACTGTAAGAAGTATGAAAAAGAGATCATGTATTTTGTACATATGTAGACGAGTCGAGAGTTGTGTGCGCGGATAAAAAAGCGTGGAGATCTGTCCTCTCTGCTTACCCCAAAATGGACTAAGCGTGATTGTATGAATTTAAAACACATTTTTTGCGCACTGCTGTGATATTAAAATAAATTATACTTATTATTATTAAGTCAATGTGTTAAACGGAATATTAGATTTTTAAAATAAATTTCGTAAATAAATTTTTATTGTAAAAAATATAACTCCACGAATTCTCATTATTTAATATACAATTTTATCGCAACAAAAGAAAAAAAAGTTGTTTGAAAATTATTCGGTATTACGGCCTTGAAGTCTATTAATAAACGTTCATGTTTTGATAATTTGATAAGAAATGCAGGAAATAAACGTATAGCCTTTTTTTAGATTTTTTTAACAGTTATTTTTACGGATATTACGTGAGTTTGTCGAAATATTTCGTTCCTTTTGTATGACGCACTTCTTAGGTAATCGAAATTGTTACTCCGGGATTCGTTAAATGTAAATTATAAATAATTTTTATTAATTTACGATGACAATATACAGAGTTTTATTTTAAATACTCGTAATATATACTTTTAACCTCTTAAGTTCAGTTTCTTGTAAAAAATTAAAGAGTTTAATTTCTGTTTTACGTAACCTGCGTGGCCTAGTTGATATGATACTAAGTTTTCAACACGGGGGTTGCGGGTTCGATTTTCATTGAAACATGGATTTGAAAACAAATCTTTCAGAATATAAAAACATATCCTTCAGAACAACATATCCTTCAGAACAACAAATCTTTAGGCCAATTGTAGAAATGACTCCTGCAGAAGTAGGGTTGGCCATATGTCAAATGAAAACAGAAAATGCAGTAGGACCAGACAATATACCAACTGAATTTTGGAAAGAATGTGGTGAATGAGGACAGAATTGGCTGTGTAAGCTCTTGAATAAAATATTGGCCGGAGCCCCAATGCCAGATGAATTCCGAAGAAGCTTAACTAACCAGAAAATGAACAGTCTCCTAAAGATCCTACTATTTGCACACGATATCGTATTAATAAGTGAAAAACATGAAGACCTGCAAAATAGTCTGGAAAGGTGGAGAAAAATCTTGGAGGACAATGGATTGAGACTGAGCAGAAAGAAAACAGAGTATCTGTACCTACCATTCGAGAACACAAATGCTGTCACTCCCGTAATGCAAATGGATGGACAAACATTACCAGATTGTGACTTCTTTAAGTATCTTGGGTCACTCATCCATAGCGATGGTTGATGTGCAGCAGATGTAACACATATAATTAGTGTGGGATGGATGAAATTTAGATTAATGACGGGAGTTCTATGTGATCCGAAAATGCCAGTAAAGTTAAAAGGAAAAATATACTAAACGATTGTCAGACCCGCACTCCTCTATGGCTCCGAATGCTGGACGATGTATAACTCTTACTCTAGGCAACTAGAAACTGCTGAAATGCGCATGCTAAGATGGTCAACTGGTGTGTCCCTAAGATACAAAATAAAAAGCTCACGCATTCGTGGAAGCCTAGGTGTTACAGACATCAACAGCAAGATGGAGGAGAGGCGATTGAGATGGTATGGGCACGTTTGACGCAGAGCACCCGATCACATTGTGAACCAGGCAATCTCCATAGATCTTCCTCGAATAACAACCAGAGGAAGACTGAAGAATTCATGGGTGGTGCAGAAAGATAACCTGATGTAGAGGCATGGCTTGGCGGACGTAGTCCGGGACAGAGGAGCATACAATCTGAGGACGAGGAGAGCTGACCCCAACAGTCTTCGCAGACAATGAGTTGGGATGGAGCCAGGGAGAAGATGGATTTGAAAACAAAAGATTATAGTCTGGTTTTCATTCAAGGCCCCTTTTTATATCTTCCTAGTTGTTGCTATAAAGTAATGCTAGATTTACTATAAAAGTGTAATATAATACACTATGTATTTTGAAAGATTTCGAGACATTGATGCGAAGATTTTTCATTATGATTACATAAATCAAAACAGATGGATATGCTTTCAAGTGGATCTCTTAAACCAATTTTGTTCAGGAAGGTTTCGTTCATCGGTCTGTATATTACTTGAAATATTTGCTTATAAGATTTAGAAGAAATTGACTTACATCGAATTTTTCTTCTTATCGTGTCAAGTTTTGAGGATATAATACATATTTACTGGAAACTTAAAGTTTTCAAGTGCTTCATTATCAAAATTTACTGTTAGACATATTAAAAACTTCCGTGATATGGTGGTAATTGCAGTTTCAATTTTCATTTTCCACCAAAAAAAAATATTTCAAGTCAGATTTTTCCACACTGAAGTCTTTAAAAATCTTCATGGTTATTAGATAGATTGGCATTGATTGCTATATGATCACCAGATTTCCACCAGAAATCTCTCTCCGATATATTACGGGCTTGGTACACCCGAGGAATCCAAGCTATTTATTACCGCGTTCCCTTCCTCGTGATTCATTTTGCGGGTTATAAGAGTCCTCAACTTCCTTAATAATATTTTTGTTTTTCAACCGCAGCTGCTTTAAGATTTGACTGAGGGAGCGTTCTTCAGTATTCTCGTCAGTATCACTAGATGTATAGTTACCGTTCTTCAGTATTCTCGTCAGTATCACTAGATGTATAGTTACCGTTCTTCAGTATTCTCGTCAGTATCACTAGATGTATAGTTACCGTTCTTCAGTATTCTCGTCAGTATCACTAGATGTATAGTTACCAAAAAGGCGACCAAGGCGAATCTTTGCATAAGAAATTAACAAAGACTTGGCTGACAACACTGTCAACCTGTTTGCTTTAAGTAATATTTCTACTATTGAGATACTGTATGAGAGTTGATAACTTCTCGTTACTTTTCTCTTTTATGCGGAGAATAAATGCCTCCTTTTATTGAGAAAGTTCTATTTAGATTATTTAATTTACAAAAAAATGGAATGAAAAATTTCCTCAGCTATTTTCACATATAAATAGTCGTCGTTGCTAAACCTCGTTGTTGAGAATCCCTTCACCACTCTAACGTCAATCTTGAGCTGCTCTTCCACGTCAACCATGTGACCTTCTTTGACAAAACTCTCCGATTCTAGATGCGCACTCCCTCCCACAGAGTCACAGATATGTGGATCCTGCTTAGTCGCCTGGTAATGCTGACGTATGTTCCCAGTATGTTGACTCTTTCTCACATATCTAGCCGTTGAGACTCCATTAACCTGATAACAGGTGACATTTCACCCTTTACGGCTCTGAGCCACCTGCTCCCAGTCCTCAGACGCTCCGCACAAAGTCAGCGACTGTTCTTATAGCGCTTTCTCTGCCCCCCAACCCTTCGCTTGCCCACTACTTCTCTGTACAATATACGTTTTGGGAGCCTATAATTGCCCATGTGTATCATATGTCCAGTTCACCGCAATTTCACCTTTACAACCAAATTCTCTACAGGTCCATGCATGGCTGTGTAATGTTTTAATACAAAACGAATAATGTTAATAGCGCAATTTTCTTATGTATCCCATTTCAAAAGTTTGAATAAACCTTATTTCTTTAATCAAACATCCGTAGGATAGAGTAAAACCTAGTGAAATTATTGCTATATGTCTTTAATCAAACATCCGTAGGATAGAGTAAAACCTAGTGAAATTATTGCTATATGTCTTTAATCAAACATCCGTAGGATAAAGTAAAACCTAGTGAAATTATTACTATATGTCTTTTCCAGCCATCCATAAAGATGTGAAAGAGGTTTTAAGTAAACATCGGGTTTCAACGAGAATCGAACCCGCAACCCCCGGTTCGGAAGACAGGGTCTCACCAACAAGGTTACATATCATCTGGAAAACAATAAATATATGTTATGTGTATATGAAAAATTTAAACTCAGCTTTAAATTGAATTTGGATTGCAGAGCGTTTTGCAGGTAACACAGACCATCTAATTTCAACAAATTCATTTTCTAAATTGAATTTGATTCGATTGAAGTTAAGCGATGAATCAAAAAGGAATTTAGGTCTATCGCCAAACACACCACCTGGTCCGTTGAACTATTGTTTGGTCACGTCACTTGTAACATATATTTATATCTTTAGAATCGCTCTCTGATCCGATAAGACGCTTGGCTCGATCATTTCTTTGATCTATTTAAAAACATATTTGAACACTGTTTAAACAAATTTCATCTGTACTTCGAGTTAGTAGTGAGTTATTTTTGCTAAGCGTTCGTAATATGCATCTATGTATTGAAAACAGAAAACGTATTATTTCCTATTATTAGATAGATTTTTTAAATATCTCGTTAAATTATACGAAAATATAATCAATTATATTATTTATAGTTAAGGTTAAACATTGTGGAGGTTTGAAGACATTGTAATTTGTTTTATCAAACACTGTTTATTTCACTTTACATCTCTAGTACAACACAAAGTGGAATAAACAGTGTTTGATAAAAAAAATACTAAAACAAAAGTATAAACAGTTTTTTTAGTAGGTTATCCCCCCTCCCCTACACTAGGGTAATTTGTGTCACCTCACCAAAGTTAAAAAATATATTATAAGTCAATATAATAAATAAAACAACAATTTTAAACAATCTAAAGCTTCAACTGCATAAACCGTAAAATTTAACAATCAATCTATAAGTGAAAAAGGCCTTCGAAGAAAGGAGAAACTAAAGAATAATAGGACGCTGCAAAGATATGGCATTTGTTGAATTCGATCTGTCACGTAAAGAACAACCTAAAATCACATCTCATCATCCAGACCACATTCGTATCCAGAATTCGCCATAATACCCATTTTGTGTAAAGTTGACTATCTAACATTGCTCACCCGTAAGCAACACATGACTGAAACTTCCATTTTGTTTATTCTCATTATATTGAACCCCGATTTCAAAGGGATATATTGTTAGATTGATTTATAACTAGATCCCTTATTTACACCAGTCGTATTCCAATTCAATGCTCATTGGTGCCAAATATCTTGTTAAATTTGATTTAAAATATAATTTACTATAGACATGTAACTTAAAATAATTATACGTAATGTAAACATAACATCAAAAGTGCTTTGTGTTTTTGAAGCTACAAAAAGTAGCTTATAAGTGCTTATACATGAGTTCTGGTGGAAAATCTAAACATAAAATTTTCAACAAGACGTATTGTAATGTATTACACTTACGTGGTATACCGGACAATTATTGCCATATGGCAATCTCTTCCAACCAACAACAATGAGATTAAAGAAGCCTTAAGTGAAAACTAAACAGGAATCCTTAAAAAATCTGGGTTCCAGCGAGATTTAAACCCGCAACCTCCGGGCTGGAAAACAGGTGTCCAACTAGGTTACCAACTAGGCCACGGGGACGTCAATAAATTATACCCATTCATTGGCATAAGCAATGCTGTCCGAGACGTTTTGGGTATATGAGTATAATTAAAACCTTTGACCACCATTAATGGTGGAATAAAACATCGTATAGGGTTGGTAGGCATAGAAAATTTAAAGGCAGTTCAACCATTTTTTTGCCACAGGTAAAAAGCGAGAAAGTTCTATAGCTTTTTGTCGTTAAAACTTTGATCCTTCCAATATTGCGTGTAACATAATAGATAAATGTGAGTAGAACAATAAAATCAGACGAATAAAGGACCTGCAAGTAAAACTAGTCTCGGCTGCTTAGCAAGCTTGTTAACTACTAGATCACTATATCGACTAATTAACTTTCTAGTAAAGAAAACATATAGAAGCAGAAAATTTACTTCAGTTTTACAATTTTTGGGAGGTCTTATCAAAATACATGATTGTATATGACCAGTTTCCACATACACTTCTTCTTCTTGTCGTGCCCCATCAGGTCCCCCTGTTGGCAATCACTCTGGCAATGGCCTCTCTATCTTGCGCAACCCGGAACAGGTCCTCTACATGCCTTATCCCCATCCAGTCTCTTATATTACGCAGCCAAGATGTTTGCCTTCTACCAGGACCACGCCGCCCCTCAATCTTGCCCATCAGTATCAACTGGAGGATTTCGTACTTCTCTCCACGTAAAATGTGACCCAGATAGCATATGTCTTGCGGACCTTAATATATGTCAGCAGCTGTCTACGGCAATTAGCTTTCCTCAAGACCTCCGGATTGATGATCATATCAGTCCTCGGTATACGAAGCATTCTCCTGTGCAACCATATCTCGAACGCTTTCAACCGATTCATAGTATTATATAAACCTTCAGCGTCCATGTTTCCGAGCCATACAACAGAACATACCAAACATAGCACTTCAAAATTATCTGCCTTAGTTTCAGATTCAATTTACCATTGCAGAATATTGATCTCATTTTGTTGAATGAACTACGGGCTGTTTCAATCCTGCACTTCCTCTCCATATCTGGGTCGACAGATGTAGCAATCATACTGCCCAGGTACTTGAATTGCTCCACCCTCTCTAACAGTTCACTCCAAAGCTGCAATGTCATAGCGGAGTAATCTGCCCTGCCAAATGCTATCCATTTTGTCTTTTTGATATTTATATTAAGACCTAATTCTTCTCCTGTATCGTTAATGTTAACAAGAAGTTCTTGAAGATCTGCGATGTTATCAGCCAAGATGACAGTATCATCGGCATATGTTATATTGCTGACACACTCGCCATTGACCTTCACTCCCCTTGATGAGTTTTCCAAAGCCTTTTTAAAGACATAATTAGAGTACATATTGAAGAGTAACGGTGACAATATGCAGCCCTGACGTACACCGCTTCTGATTTTAATCTCCTCTGAACAGGCATTACCGACCTTAATTTCGGCACTCTGGAACCAAGAAAGAGTCTTAATGAAGTTTCTATCTTTATCGTCGACATTGTACCCATCCACATACACTTCTTCTTCTTCTAAGTGCCCTGTCGGGTCCCCCCAACGTTGGCGATCACTTCGGCGAATCCGTCTCGGTCCTGAGCCACCCGGAACAGCTCCTCTACACTCCGGATGCCGGTCCACTCCCTCACATTCCGCAGCCAGGACATCTGTCTTCTTCCGGGCCCGCGGTGTCCCTCGATTTTCCCCTTCAATATAAGCTGGAGCAAGTGGTACTTCTCTCCACGCAGCACGTGACCCAGATATGAAATCTTTCTAACTTTTATAGTGGACAACAACTCCCTGTCAGCTCTAGCTCGCCTCAGGACTTCGCTATTTGTCACCATGTCTGTCCAGGGAATTTTGAGCATTCGACGATGCAACCACATTTCAAATGCTTCCAGTCTGTTCATTGCCTGGACTTTCAAGGTCCATGTTTCACAACCGTACAATAAAACAGACCACACATAGCATCTAATCATCCTCTGACGGAGTTTCAAATTTAAGTTGTCATCACAGAAGAGCGACTTCATTTTATTAAATGCAGTTCTTGCTGCCTCAATTCTGCACCTGATTTCCACATCCGGGTCGAGAGACTGCGTAAGTATGTTGCCGAGGTATCTGAATTTCTCCACCCTTTCGACGCTACGGCCGTTCAAACGCAACACTGACCCACTGTAATCCAACCGCCCGAATGTCATACACTTGGTTTTACTGACATTTATTGTAAGACCCACTCTTTCACCGGACTCGTCAACAAGATTAAGAAGGTCCTGGAGATCATTGACGCTTTCGGCTAGTAAAACGGTGTCATCCGCATATCTGATATTGTTTAATATAACGCCATTAATCTTCAAACCTTTATCGGTGCTGCTGAGGGATCTTTTAAAGACATGGTCAGAATATAAATTGAATAACAATGGAGACAGGATACAACCCTGTCTTACGCCTCGTTGGATAGCAATTGCATTCGAATTCTCGCATCCCTGTCTTATTTCGGCTGTCTGCAGCCAGTAGAGGTTCTTAATAAAATTCAGATCTTTAGTATCAATGCTGCAATCGGCAAGCATTCTCATTAAGTCAGTATGTCCACATACACTACCTACACCTAAAGCCGAATGTGATATCATTACATGTCGGAAGGTCTATAAAGATTTCTTTGTAGTTCATTTTCCCATGGCAAGTTTTCTGCGGTTTTCTTACAAAATATGTTTTCTAAACATACTCGTATTTAAACGCGGGAGAAACTTAAGCTAATGACCGCAGCTAGCATCTAGTAAATATTTTTGTGAACAATTCAACCGTCAAACGATAGTCTTCAGATTTTTGAATCCTTATTTCTAGCACGGCAAACCCCTAGATAATGAAAATATGTATGAATGGATGTATGATGAAGACCCTGCTGTCACGTCACCTGGAGACCAACTACAGTTTCCAGGTCTAAAGAGAATAAAGAATTTAGCAAGGCCCTCCAAACAGATTATCAAAGAACGTATCTAAATGAGTCGATGTATAATACATATATACATCGACTCATTTAGATAAACCAACTGACAAAAAAAAACCTCGAAGAACTTGCAAGGTATTGCAAGCGTTAAGCACAAGAAGATAAGTGAGACGGGGTACATGTGTAAGGAAAATTATGTACCTCTCCACACAAGAGTTTTGGAAATAAACGTACTTAACTAAATTATAAAAATATTTTCAACAAATATACAAACTTTAATTACAATCTTCATAATATTTAATAAGGTATATCAATTTTGGTAAATCTTCACAAAAACCAAAATCCCTCTAAATAAGCCTGACATCGTGAAAGGTCGGGATTTTTATTGTGTCTAAAAATGTTAAAAACAACATTTTTCTTAATTAAATTATAACCCTATTTATGTTGAAAGAAAATTGGTTTTTAGCTTTATTGAAAAAAAATTGGGTTTCCTTGATTTATGCATCATTCTAAAGTATCAAAATTTATTTAGATAATTTTAGCTGTTTTCATAAAAATGTAACGATTCATTTATTTTATTTTAAATTTGATACAGGTTGCACCCAATAAATTCAAATAATTATACAAGGAAAATATGCTATATAAGGAAAATAATAATAGATGAAAGACTAAAAAATAATAAAAATTGTACAAATGATTAATTATGCTTAGTCAATGAGCTCAACCCTCAATGTATCCAATGAGATATTGAAGATATCAATGTTCGAAAATTTCTTCAACAAGGTCATTCCGTGTGCAAATAGTGACGCTCTTAATATCTAAGCTCGTGAATACGGCACCGAAAATATTCTTAAATCACGATGATGTCAATGATTTTCAAGAAAATTAAATAAACGTTTGTCAGTCAACACAGGGTTCGCTTTTATACTATTGGTAATTCTAAACTTATTAGATATTATCGTTGGGTTGTTGCTGGCCCTCGTAGTCGAGGATCCTCTCACCATTTCAACGGCAATTCAGTTTGGTTTCTTTCTTTTTTCTCCTCTTTGAGTGAGTGTGCCGTTGAACACCAGCAAACTCACCGGCCACACCACTGTCCTGGATCCGATGGCACACCGAAGTGAGACGATCGGAGAACACCGAAATGTGTTTTCCTTTTTTGAAAGAATATAAATGACCAAAATCATAGGTATCCTTATACCCCCCGAATACTAAGCAACAAAAATGCCTGTGTTATTCGAGAGTAGTAGCAAAGCGCAGGGTTCGAACCGGTAACCTTCCGCACGGAAGTCCAGTGCGTTACGGCGCGGCCGTGCACCTTACGATGTTATAGATATTATAAAAAAAAAATATTTTTGTTTATTTAACACTTTTATTGCAAATACAATCTGGCGGGCTTATTACCAGGCGGCCATCTCTTCCAACCAACCAGACAAAAGTAAATGAAGCAAGCTACGTGGTCGCATAAATCATTCAAATGACTATCCAACCCCACGAAATCCATAAACATAAACGTGAGCACATGCCCACGAACCCCACAAAGACGGACAATCACCCGAACATTATTTTTCATATAAAGTGAGATATCATCAATCAAAAGGAAAGGAAGGGATGGTGGAGATGAAAGGAAAAGAAAAATCAGGAGCGAAACACGTTATTTTACTGACTTGAAATTAAGAGGTTTTTCAGTCGCTTCTTAAAGCATGCCAAGGACGGAGCGAGTCTTATATTGGTTTGTGACTGATTCCAGAGTCTCACTGTATGGACAGATAATGACGACGTAATGAAAGAGAAGCGATGAACTGGAAAGGCCAATAAACAATCTCTGTTTGAGCGTAGCGCTAATCCATGATTGGAAAGACGCTGAAATTTTTCGGAGAGATAAGAGGGGGCGGCGGGACAGTCAAGAATATTATACAATAAAGACAGTATGTGAATTTGGCTTCTATTTCTAACATTCAACCAGTTCAATGCCTTCTGGTATGAAGTTATATGATCGTACTTACATAGGTTGAAAATGAATCTTAGACACACATTTTGAAGACGCTGTAATTTGTCCAGCTGTTCATCTGTAACATCCAAGTAACATACGTCCGCATAGTCCAGAATCGGAAAGAGCAGAGATTGTACGAGTAAAATTTTGGTTTTAGTTGGTAGGAATCTTCGCAACACTTTAAGGGAATGAAGGCTGAAGAAGATCCTTCGGATTACCTCATTTATTTGATCTCGCCATGAGAGTTTTTAACAGTTTTATGTAATGGTATGATAGAGCCATCAAGGTATATTGGAGGGAGTAAGTCAGTGTTGAATTTACCGAGAAGCTGAGGGTTATATGTGTGAAATAAAATCTGAAAGTACAACCATCCTTAGTTTTGGATATTTACAATGTCATGTTATGGTTAAATTGAAAAAATAAGAGTTTAGATAAGATAAGATCTTACTTAGTTTTGTCTTAGATAACATCTTAATTTTGTAGCTCGTTGATCTTAATTTATGGGGACTGTGTTTAAAAAAAATAGATCTTGATTCATCGCTCGTTGTTTCTATTCATAATGTTAAAAGTGTGTTAGACACAGAAACTGTTCGCATAATTTACTTCCTCGCTGCGAATTTAGGTGGGTGTTTTAACAAGCTCGTAAAATGAGTAACTTTGGGATGTGGAACAGTATGTTATGTTTCAACCACCGGAATAGTATGTTATGTTTCAACCACCGGGACAGAATCACCAGGAATGTCAAGAATTTGTTTTGTCTATCGACTCACTGTGGCATTGATATTTGTGATTTTTCGCCAGATTCTTTTGTTTTAGAGACATTTTAGAGAAATAAAATTAATCGAAGTATTTAAACTGACAATTTTTAGAAAGATATTTTTATTTTAGCTCAAGGTTCTTATAAACACAGAACATCTGGTGTTTCTTTTTAGTTTTGTTAAATAAAAAGGTGATCAGTTTAACTATTATATCATCATGCAGAAAAGTGAATAAAAATAAATCAAGTGTCCTGGCACCACTTTTGTTGGTGATGAAAATAAAAGATATTTTGCGAGCATGATAATTACATGATTCATGTTATTTTTTACCCTTGTAGATTAATATAAATGTGATTTCTTCACGTGCAAATCTTTGCATGTCAACTGATGCTTGGGAAATTTTAAAATGTTTAGTGAATAGTTGCAGAATAACTGCAGCCACTAGCGTGGTTTGACAACTCTCAATAAAAAATTGTCTTCTACTTTATTTCTGTTTTGTCAAAATTTAGATGCTTATTTTTTTTCTCTTGACGCCAGCATTGAAGCTAGGGTTGTGTGTGTGTCATTGTTAACATTGAAGCTAGGGTTGTGTGTGTTATTGTTAACATTAAAACTAGGGTTGTGTGTGTGTGTTAGTGTTAATATTAAAGCTAGGGTTGTGTGTGTGTCAGTATTAACAATTTTTGTTCATATTTATTGAGTTTGTAATTGTTTTAGCTTCTTATTTATTTTCCTTGATATTTTTGTACCGATACCTAAGGGTGTGAGTTAAAAAAACAGCTGATATCCTCACTGCCGAGCTCGTCCTCTATTGGTGGAGGTGTATCTCGATTGGAAGAATGTTATGAGGTTAGCTCAAATTTTTGTAAAGCTTCTTTATCGAATGTGTTTTTTTGCGTAACCTTCAAATATGTGTGGTATTTCAGGACATATATTTACACACTATGCTGCTTTCAATAAACCTATGTTTATTTAGTATTATTAATGATAAATTAGTTTATTATTTCGCTAAGTGTTGTAATAACATAGAAGTGGAATAACAAATAAATTTCTTATTAAATATTCAAATATAGAGTCCGAAAAGTTAAATCCGAAACCTTTCATAAGTTAGTTATTCGAAACGTATTTGATCTAGTATAATAAACATTTATAATATAACTATCACAATTCGATCTAGTATAATAAACATTTATAATATAACTCATAATTTGATCTAGTATAATAAACATTTATAATATAACTATCACAATTTGATCTAGTATAATAAACATTTATAATATAACTATCACACTTTGATCTAGTATAATAAACATTTATACGAGTAATATAACTATCACAATTTGATCTAGTATAATAAATATTTATAATATAACTATCACAATTTGATCTAGTATAATAAACATTTATAATATAACTATCACGCAATTTGGAATTATAAGATATTTGTAACAAGCTGTAAATACAATATATGAGGATGTTTTTCAAATTCTATAGTAGGTTCAACTTCTGGCGGATCATAAAAGTGATTAACGATTCACACAACGCCTTTCAACACCTTTCTGATTAGATGAGAAAAAATCACATTGATATAAGTCCAATAGGTGGGAATTTATATTACGGAAGTGTTGACCAATGAATGAATACATTAAAAAGAAAGTCTGCTTTGCAGAGTGATAAAACAATGTTAAAATTAAACATTTGTTATTTTAACTTTACTTATATTCTTACTCTTTTGTAACATCCATCTATTACGCATATTGCTTAAGAAACGTATAACCAAGTTATAAAACAATTTCAACTTTTTTTAATTTCTACAAAATAACTTCAATAAAATTGATGTAATTTCAAAACAAGTTTTTGCAATACGCATATGTGAGAAAATAAAAATATTGATTTACTTCTAAGAACTTAATTCAATATACGGTACAAATTGATTCCATTTAATAGTTGATTGGGGCTTGAGTTTAATGAAAGGAAGACTGCATTTTATGGTGCAAAAATTACCCATCTGAGCACTTCATTATACGCGGTAAGATTGCCTTGTGATTAAATAAAGGGAAAGTTTACATTTATGTGATATTAATTATTGCCAATTAATTTTTAATCACATATGTAGATGGTATCGTTCTCTTGATTATACATATGAGGAGCATTCTCTTTCTTTATCGTTGTAACAGTGAAGTGTAGTACGAAATAAGCGCAATATACGAAAGGAGGTCAATAAATTCACGGAAAGAAGTGTTAAGGGAGGGGGCGGTAGTGCAATACATGTTCCGATAATATGACTCATTATTAGTATATTCACCAAGTTTTAGTATACTTTTGACAGTATTGTTGAATGTATCGTCGGGAGAGTATGCCAAACGTTAATAACATCCCAAGTATGGAACAAATGAGTATCGCGCCGTTGTTAAGTTTATCACAAAATAAGGGAAAACACCTCAAATCATTTTGAAAGAGATACTAGCGGTTTACGGTGTCTATTGCCCTAGAAAAACGATGGTTTACAAGTGGAATATTCATTTTAAGTAACGGATAGAATCGATTGAAGACGATCTCCGACCAGGACAGCCTGTTGAGGCCATTATATTTTTAGAATATTTGTCTGAGGGATGTTCTTTCAGAGAGAAGTAGGACTTTAAGGTCGATCTTTTCTACATTTAACTAAATGGTTGTTCCTAATCAATCCAACAGGACTGGATTTTACGATAAAGTTTTGACCATTGCTGGTCCTGTGTTGTGGAATAGTCTGCCTTCTAGTGTCAGATATATGGGTGGAGTGTGCAACTTTAGAAAGTACTTAAAAATGATCTTTTTTGGGAGGTCTTATCAAAATTAATGTATGGGATCGAACTCTAAGTAAAAGCGCCCTTTCGTTGTGTTTGTTTTAAAAACTTTCTAAATTGTCCTTTTATTATTCTTATCCATGAACTTACTAGGTAAGCTTAGAAGTGCCGAATAACGATAAAATTATAAATATGAGGGAAAATCTCACATCACCATGAAATGTTTTAATCTTAAAAAAATTAATGCTCATTCTTAAGGGGTAGACTTGTACAAGGGGTGGGATCCAAATTCCGATAAATCCATATCGGAATTTGTGTACCTTATCAATTTATGTATCCTTAATTATTGTTCACCGATAAGACAGCCATTCAGATAGACTCAGCGCAGTCAATTTATCTATTGTATTATTCTCTAACAATCTTGATTCTTATCTAAAATGTTATATTTTTAGCAATGCACATCCCGATTGTTTTGAAAATGTCCTCGCAGCAGATAAAAATTTATAGAAAACACACTCTCTATCAAAAAAATTATTCGTCTAATTTCAATAGTTTATTGCCTTCACTTTCAAATTGTTTTGAAGTTATCGATGATCCCTCCCAGATTTCTGAATCATGTTAATGTTTTCATAATAAGTTGAATCCCCCACGGAGTCTAATACAATACGACAACTCAAATAATAATTATGGGAGACGTGGAATATGGAAGTGGCAAGTTGCAAGTGGCAAGCAAGCGGAAACAGCGATGCGTGGAAAGGGATTATCGGTTATTTCGAAACAGGGAGAATCAATGCACAGGGTAGATTACTTTTGGATTTCTTGAGCGCTCAAGGGCCGTGTGCCATTTTTCAATATATTTATTCATCAACGGTACAATATACTGTATAACAATATTTAAAAAATATAAGAAGTGAGTGTTTCGTTTATTACAAAAGATAAATATTCTAAAAAGAAAATAAAAATATTGTAAACCCTTATATTAAAACCATGTACTATAGATACAATAACAATTTTTTTGGGGATTGATAGATTTGGGGGTACGTATTCAACAATTTACATCAATACTCTCCAAAATCCTCCCAATCAATAGGAAGTTGTGATAATATCCAATAAACAACTGAGGGATCGACAAACATAATAATTTACTCATCGAACAAGTATATATAGAGAGATTTATCTCAGCTGTCGACTAATTTGATTGTGCCGAGATGTGCAATCTCCCACCAAACGTCAGCATCTTAATTAAATACCCGTGACATGAATGCATGTCATCGTGATGGTACAACAATAATGTACCATCCAAATGTGGCCATTGAATCCTTCCATATCTTGGGGAGTTGCCTAGACTGTTACTTATGAAGCACAAATCAAAACTTTTGATCATGTTAAAAATTCCTGTCATATTAGATATGGTTGAATTTGACGAGTTTTGATGAATAATATATTTTGCTTTATCGATCAAAAACATTCTGAGTAGCAATATTGGCTTCTTGCCACGCTATTCAATGATCATTGCTTAGATGGAATTTGGGAAACACAACTCGATCTTTCGAAACCCTTTCTTAACTCTCTGTAGGGTCAGGTATTTATTCAAGATTTCCTACCAATCTCCGAATATTACCGAAATTATAACAACTCTCCCATAAAGTACACGTTGAAAAAAAAAGTTTTTTAAGAAGCAATGTTTGGAGTGACATTAATATTATATATGGAATGAGAAGAGAGTGAATTCGTAGTTAAACTCAAGTGTGGGATGTTGTGCGAATGATTGTCTGGTTGGAGTGAAAATTAACCAGCTATATTGTTTGTATGTAAAACGATAGATGAATCAATTGTATTGTAATTTATTTTTATCAAACATTATTTATTCCACTTTTTTGTGACAGTATAACCCTACCGGTTTCAAGGTTTTCACCTCATCTTCAGGGGAGCACAAACAAGACTAAATGCGGTTCGAACTGGTACCGATATACACGCTTCAACGGTTGGGGGCTGAGGGGTGAAGGAGGCATGGGACGATTTCGGCCAAGAGCGGAGAGATTTTTGGGATATAACTGTTCAACAGATGTTCGGATCGATGTACTGACTTAGAAATTTCTAGGGCCTCTAATCTGTCTAATTTATTTCGGTTCCTACTGATATGTAAGAATTTGGCATCATCGATAGAAAAAGTATAGTTTTCACGGTGACAATGATTAGCCATTTCAAAATAAATTAGAGGATTTGTTAAGGCGGATTTGTGTTCACGAAATCTCTTTCCTATATAGAAATTATCACAGTCAGCACATAAAAGTTTATACACACCACTGTTACTAAGTATTCCATTTTTGCCTTTCCTATTAAATAAGAGTTTCCGGAGATTAAAATTAGTGTAAAAAGCTGGCTTTATGTGACTTGGAATATTTTTGGTTATTTCGTATATGTTTTTTATAAATAGGACTTTGCTCCATTTATAGGTATGCTTATAGGTGTCGTTAAATATGTAATCTTTTATAAGTTTCTTTTTTGTTTTGTTTTTTAAAAGTGAATCAATGAGGCTTCCAGGATAGCCATTATTTGTAGCTATTTTTTTATGGTTATTAATTCCTTTTTAAAATTGTCGTCGGTTAATGGGACACTGAGCAATCTATGAAGCATACAGTTAAAGGTGGCAAATTTATGGTTATTAGGATGGTTAGAAGTTGCTGGAATTATAGAGTCTGAATAAGTATTTTTCCTATACACAATATATCAAAGTCAAATGTGCCATTTTTCCGAGATAATGTTAGGTCCAAGAAATTTAATTTTCCGTCCTGTTCTGTTTCTAGTGTAAATTTTATAAAACTCTATAGAATTTAAATATTTAAGAAATTGTCTATCGGTATCTGTCCAAACACAAAGAAGGCCCAAGAAATTTCAAGTCAGTACATCAATCCGAATATCTGTTGAACAGTTATATCCCAAAAATCTCTCCGCTCTTGGCCGAAATCGTTCCATGCCTTCCTCACCCCTCAGCCCCCAACCGTTGAAGCGTGTATATCTGTACCAGTTCGAACAGCATTTAGTATTGTTTGTGCTCCCCTGAAGATGAGGTGAAAGCCTTGAAACCGGTAGGGTTATACCGTCACAAAAAAGTGGAATAAACAGTGTTTGATAAAAATAAATTACAATATCTTTAAACCTCCACAACGTTAATGCCTTAACTATAAACAACGAATCAATTGTATGTTCGAGTGGCGGCCTTGAATCACCAAAAGGCAACAAAGATATCCCTTAAAAAAGTTGGATAGATAGATTATATGAAGTAGTTTGCTGGAAGAAGGAAGTATAGTATTTTGAGAAACGGAGAGGAAAATGGGAGGTCTTTGTCTTGCAGTGGACTAATACAGGCTGGAATTACGATGATTCACAACTGTTAGAAAAAAATAAAGATGGGTCATAAATTGACATTAAATATTATATAACATTTCCAACATTTAATTTTTCCAGATTGTAGACATTAGAGTGTCTTGCCCTTCATGCAATTTCAATACCCTCTACCATCATCTATTTTTGTGTCTCGTTTGCATGAAGTGTCCATTTTCTACAGCATATACGGATGGTGTGCGTTAAATTCATTTTAAATTATTTGTTAAGTTTCAGTTGGTCTTGGGGAATGGGGATTATTTATTACAAAACACCATCTATACAGGGTACCTAATGTTTTATGTGGCATATTTAGAGACGTGATAGAGACATCAATATGATCAAAAAAGTTTAAAGTAATAAAATGTCTAGTTCAAACCAGCCATAATAACGTAGCCCTCCCGCAGAACCAATAAACTATGTTACATAATTTATTGATCATGATTAATCTATAATAAAGTGGGATTGATGAGGCAATATTCCATTATGCAAAAAAGTATTGAAATAAATTTACAAAGTACTAATTTGTACCGTAATCAGGAAGAAGGGGTAATGTTACAGGTAATGTTAACAGGTAATGTTAAGAAGGGGTAATGTTAGTGTTACAAATATTTATTGATTTAGATTAAATGAATTAGATGAAATTTTATCACTTTTATTATGATAACTAACATTGTAACGATTGATCGTCGAGGATACATGACCTGATTTTTGCGTTCCGGAACATATTTGGGTAATGTTTGGAAATAGGAAAAAATATATTTTGTGCATTTGAAGACTTTGAAAAAGCGCATGATAGTGTAAGAAGGCAGACATTATTGGAAGTATTGGAAGAGTATGGTGTGACTGATAAATTAGTGCAGATGTGTCGCTCTATAGCGACAGAAGTGCATTTTTAATATTAAATGGAGAATTTACTAAGTAGTTTAAAATTACGAAAGGTATAAAGCAAGGTTGTGTGATGTCACCTTGATTGTTTAATTTATACATACAGATTCATGTGTGCGCGATCTTAAATACAATGAGAGTGGTGTAAACATGAGGGAAGTAAATGTATGACTTCTGTTGCAGATAAAATAGTTATGCTTGCAGAAAATGAGAGCGATTTAAGAGATATGATAAGTGAGCTTTATGAGAGATGTTTAGTAAAAGGTTTAAAAATGTATGTAGCAAAATCAAAGGTTATAGTTCTAAAAAAAGCGTGGTAAAAATTGTGTGCGATATCAGTAAAACTTAAGCTGGTTGATGACATTTATTATCTGAGTAGTAACGATAGGAAACAAGGTAAATGGAGCACTTAATGTTATATTCAACGACCGCTTAATATCAACAGTTCTAAAAATGAGACTGATAATAGAGTGCTGGTGCCCACTTTGATGTACGGAAAGGAAAATTAGATTCGGTAGAAGAAGGATAAGAGTAATATTAAAGCTGTGGAGATGCGTGCACTAAGGAAAAATTGTGAAGGGACAATGTTTTGAAAAAAGGCGGAATGAAGACATCAGACATAAATGCATGGATATGTGTAAAATGGATGTTTTAAGTAAGATATAGAAATAGGCTTCAAGATGGTCCGAACATGTGGAATGAGTGAATAATGAAACAATGTATAAGTGAGTGACAACAAAAGTAATAAGTAGTGTGTGGAAGAGGTAGACCGAGAAAAACGTGACGGAACCAAATATTCCAGATTTTAAAAGAAGGTAAAATAAGAAGTATGAATAATAGAACATTGTGCATGAAGATATGTATGAATGTAGAGGAGGCGAAAGTTATGTGCTTGGATAGAAACGTTTGGAGATCTGGTCTTTCTGTTTATCTCGTAAGGGATACGGCGTGATGATATGTTTGTACTCGTATGCAACGGTTGAAAATTGATGTTACGTTCATACAAACTTTTTGCTTGTATTGAGGTCCTTTGTTATTTTTTTAGAACTTTGCATCAAGGACTTACCAACAACCGAGCTTTCAGAGAAACACATTTTATAAGAATTATTATTTTAGTATTTGTATACTTAAATCTAATCCAACGGTATCTATACCAATTTCATAAGTCAAACTATCCTGTATTGTTACTTCTAAATAATTTAGATATCTACTTGAACATCATAGGGAGCAAAGCACTTTCTATAAATAAAATAATTATCAGATATTATACTCAATTTATGTTATGTATATGTATTCTTTTAGTGTCTATGATTAGTTATCTTTCCTATTTGAAAAAAAATAAAGTTTTCTTTAGGTGTTTTTTAATTGCTACCCTAGTCATCTTTTATTTTATATTCGTCTTTGTCATAGAAATGGGAAAATAATTTTTATTATGTTATGAAAAAAATTATATTTATGTCGCCTTGTGGAAGGACTTCCATTCGGTTCGATTCACGTTGGTACTTAATTTTATTAAAAAGGGTGCCAGTCTGGTTTTCACTTTTAAACATCTTTCTAGTTGACTGGAAGAGATAGCTACAAGGCAAAAAACACGCTAAATCACAACAAATGTGTAAAACAATATGTATTTTGAAGGATTTCCAGATGTCAGTGTGAAGATTTTTCATCATGATTTCAAAAATCAAGACGGATGAAAATACTTTCAGGAGATGTCCTTTAATTTACCCTGTTTCAGTAAGTTTCGATATTCGGTTTGTATTTTTGTTCGAAAGAAGATGTTCTATTTAAAATGAAGAAGAATTTGACTTTGATCAATTTTTCCTTTTTATAGTGGAAAGTTTTGAGGATACACATTTATTGGAAACACAAAGTTTTCGATTACTTCTTTATCAAACAGTAAACCCGCCATATGTTTTATATACTACGAAAAAGTAATATAATACAATAAAATATATCTTCTTTAGTTAGAAAATATTGTGCAAAGGAAATTTTCAAGATCAAACAACGCATTTTTTAATTTTTTTTAAATATATTTTAATTGAATATTAAGGTGTAGTCATGACCAACGCCCCATAGGCAAGTTCTCCCATCAGACAGTGGCAAGTGGGGTCAGGCTGCAGACAGCGGGCGAGTGGCATCAGAATGAAGGAGCCGGTCCGAGACCCAGCGCTGGGTCAGAGGTCAGAGCTATTCGGGTGGCGGGGTACGAGGCCTCTCCCATCTCGGAGCCAGCTAGATGTAATCATTACGACTTGATTTATTCCTTCTATTCTTTCAAGCATCTTTTCTAATATGGTTTTTTTAATCGACTCTTTGTTGTCATTTCTTTAGAATAACATGTAACATAAGAGATGATTATAAAACAGAATGCTGTTTGGTTTCGTGGCAGAACAACGCCTTTTATTCAGATATTTATGAATTTATTATTTATAACGTGGAAAAGGTATACCGATGATTGGATAGTATGAGATAGTTGAAGGTATTTTAACTAAGGGAAGGGAAATAAGTGTTAGAAACAGAAGAGCGTGTATAACTGTATTTGTGGACAGAAATGCTTGAATATATAACTTCTCTGCTTACCTCAAAAGGGATACGATGAGGTGGTGAATATATATTAAAAAAATCCTTAGAAGTTTTCCAAACAAAATTCAAATGAAGTAAATTTTTGAAAATATGTATTTTATAATCATTTTGAAAATGTATTTTGAATATGTGTACAGCGTCTTGTATAGTACCTAGCGGGCTTAATGCCATACGACAATCT
The DNA here is from genome assembly GCA_949825065.1 of Odontocerum albicorne. Taxonomy (NCBI): domain Eukaryota; kingdom Metazoa; phylum Arthropoda; class Insecta; order Trichoptera; family Odontoceridae; genus Odontocerum; species Odontocerum albicorne. Next base: position 12,019,245 of record OX463851.1, read on the forward strand.
ATTTCAGCCAACCAGAAATATGTTAAAGAGGGCTTAAGTCAAAACAAGTCTGGAAAACTTCATGTTATGACATCTTCAAGTTTTTCAGATTTTGATCAAAAAGTTTCAAAAGATTATATTATATTAATTTTTCAGTATGATCAAAATTATTATACGAGTATAATCAAAACTGAATATGCTCAAAAAATGTTTTACATAAATAATATTTATGTGTAAAATATTTATTTATTTCATTGACTAAAATACTAAACAAAAATTTTTTTAACTAACTAAAATGTGGAAAATAATTAAATAAATGGTTTAATTTTTATGGTCCCGAATAAGGAGATGAGAATTGTTATTTTTCTGTGAGAAACCTATATATGTCAAATTTATCTTACCTTTTACACGAAATATGATAAAGCTACCTGTGACCTATATAGTTTTTAATGTTCTTATAAGATATTTTAATAAACTATAAATCAAAGGGTTTTATCTACACATTTTGTGTGGGAAGATGTTTTGCCATAATAGTTATAATGTCACTCGTCCTATTTTTGCCTGTGACATTTGAGCTGAAATTTGGATTGATATAATTATATATAGCGTCTGGGAAAAATAGGTCATAAAAATACGAAATAATAGTGAATTAAAAAAATTAAAACTCAAGTATGTATTATTATTGTGGCACTGCTAAGTATGTATATGTGTAAGAGTTAAAAGAGAGCTCACTGAGTGGTTTAAAATTACGAAAGGCGTAAACCAAGGATATGTGATGCAACCTTGATTGTTTAATTTGTTTTTATAGATTCATGTGTGCGCGAACCAGAAGATGATTGGAGAGGTGTAAAAATGAATTAAGTAAATGTATGTGAACTTCTGTATACAGATGATATGGTTATGCTTGCTAACAATCAAGACGACTTAAAGTATATGATAGGTGAGTTATACACATATGAGATATGTCTAGTAAATGGTTTGAAAATGAATGTAGAGAAATCAAATGTTATGGTTGTGGAAAGAAGGGTGGTAAAAAGTATGCGCCATGTATGGGTTAGCTTAGAAAAACAAGAGCAGGTTGATGAGTTCTGTTATCTGAGCAGTATAATCACGTGTGATGGACGAGTTAAAAGGGTCATTGAATGAGGGATAGCAACACGAAACAAGGTAAACGGATCACTTAATGTTATATTATATAACATACAATAATCGCGCATCATCAACAGTAGTAAAAATGACAATATGTAATATTGTGTTTGTGCCAACATTGATGTATGGAAGTGAAACTTCATCTTGGTAGAAAAACGATAAGAGTAAGATTAATGTGTTAAAATAAGGTAAAGTGAGAAGTATGAATAATCGAATAATATATATGTATGAATGTTGAGGAGGTGAAAGTTTTGAACTTGGGAAAAAATCTAATAAAGTAGTATAGACGTGCGATAAGACTACATTGTCAAATAAATAAAAGACTGAAATAGAGAAAAGTGTAACGAATTTGTTATACGAGAGTTTGCATGACGATTTGTATGTGTGCCAAGATCGACTTAAGGAAATATAAGTTCTCTCTCCTTACCCTTACAGGGAGTGATGGCGATGCTGCTGATGGTAAAATGGAGAAAAACAAGGTAAGTTTACTTAAGTCATTCTGTGTTCATCATCAAAAAAAATTTTGATGATTGTGGCTTTCACTTTTATTATTAATTGATTATGTACGATTATATCGTTATGTACGATTATATCGTTATGTACGATTATATCGTTATGTACGATTATATCGTTATGTATGATTATATCGTCATGTACGATTATATCGTTATGTACGAGTGTAATACATACCTAGATATTATATTGACAAATTATGTAAATATCAAGATTTAATATTCAAAAAGTAGTGTTTCCTGAAAGTTTAAAAAAAAGTATTATAAAAAAAAATATTCCTAACTTTTTCATTTCACTTAAATATAACATACTATATTTAGAATAATCAGGCACTCGTATATTATGTTGCTCTTTTAAAGATTACATGTTTAGTATATTGTTAATATATTGAAAGCTCATCGTAGAAATAAAATCAATATTTTTGGTTTAAATTTGCCGTTGCGTATATTCCCAATATTATGATAATACTCGTATTTTGTTACGTCAGATTTGACCAAAATTGACTCTGACAAAACATTAAACTTATCGAAAAACTATATGAATAGGTTATTGAAAATTTAGAAGGAACACAAATAATTTTCATGATAGATATTGTAGCTGTAGGCTATCTATGACATCGTAACGATTTGTCTATGGTAAATAGAGTATTGTAGAGTAAATTTAAACATTTCAATAAGAAGTTTAATTTTTTTTTCTGTAACTTATACCCTAGACGAATAATTTTACTCACAAATTTTAGGTCATATTCTTCCGGTTCATATCAGAAGCACTTGTTCTAATATTTATTTGCAAATTCAATTAATATGATATGACACAGGAAATTTCAATATTTCTCTTTGCTAATCAGTTGAAATGAATTGCGGTTGTTCAATAATGAATACTTTGGATTAATTATGTGAACCGATGTCAGTTATCATCTATATTGTTATTGACCTGAGTTGATTAATTCGTACGTCATAATGGCATAATTTGGTCTGACATGTCATCAGTCTGCCGATAACATGATGTACAGCGAAAATCGTGTTGATAAGTAATGCTAAAGCTTGTAGATGATTGTTTCCTTTTGAATGTTTTACTAATATATTTTCGTTATTATCCTCGAATTACTATAGTTTGTAAAATATCACGTAAGAATATTGTTTGATCTGCACCTCTTCTACGCCCTACGACGCCGACGGTCGGATAACCTTTGTAGCCTAGATGGCATAACGCATCTTTGGGATTGACCCAATCAGTGCATTGCGGGTCGTATTCCCGTTGGAAGTTTTTTTAAAAGGTTTCTGTCTGGTATCACTTCAGGCTTCTAATATATTTTTCTAGTCAGTCAGAAGATTGTCACATGGCAAGAAACCCACCTGGTTGTAACGGAAGGATAATTAAATACAAATACAATATGAGGTGCATGGCCGCGCGGTAACGCGCTGGACTTCCGTGCAGAAGGTCGTCAGTTCGAGCCCCGCGCTGTACTCCACTAAAACGACACAGGGACTTTTTCCACCTAGTGTTCGAGGGTATAAGGATACCTATGACTTCAGTTTTATCTATTCTTTATAAAAAAATATCCTAACTATAATAACTGCTTCGTAGTCTTACCATAAATTAGCAAAGAGTCGACTGACGTACATAATGATTGCTATGTAATTTTTTATGATTTATCATGCAGCCTATGTAAAATATACTAATCAACAGTAATTATTGCAATTTGTTGCTTATTATTAAAAGGAAAAATAAAACGGTAAAATTCGATTAAGCAAATCATATGTCAAATTTAGGCATCAGTTTTAATGATGCAATATTTTTGACACGTCACGTCACAAAATGGTTTTTACTAAGAAATGGGAAACAAATGTTTAATAAAATCTCTAATACTATATAATGAAAGAACGATAGTTAGATTGAAAATGAATTTTAATATATCAACACCGTCTTGTGTGTTTCGAGTAATTGTTTTCATTTATGACTGTGGAATGTGTAAATACTTGTAATGGCGAAGTGATCATTGAAAATGTGTGTGACAGGTGAGTGCCAATTTTACATTTGTTAGTCCGTCCCGCAAGGACAATCATTCGGATATAAATATAATGTTTGAATATATTGGGTTTGATGTATAATATATATTCCTAGTTTTGAAATTTTACAATTATGTTTTTATTTTTCTCAGAGTTGGCAAAACTCATTAATAGTGGATTTTCGCATTAATTACGAGTTCATGTGAATTTCGCGGGTGTCCAACTGCCTATCTCACTAAGTGACTTAGTGAGATAGACAGTTGGACATGTATAGAGTACAATTATGTTAACATTTTAAAAAATAATAAAAAAAAATCTCAATATCGAAATTGGATTTAGTTCAATTTAATAACGATTTCTTCCTTAACTTTTCATGACAACATTCTGTAGTTAAAATTATGGTTTGGAGACACCATACATTTGCCAGGCTTCGAATGATTTATTTCTACTTAGCTTAAAGCGCAACTCCTCGCCGATGATTCTGCAAGCCTATTAATGTTGAATTTAGCTAGAAGCCTATTTATTGGCACATTAAATATTGCGACTGGGTGTTCCTGAGTTGCATTTGTTGTCTGCAGCAACCATTATTTTATCTTATTTGGGAATCTTAAAACATATTTCAATTAACTTATCGTGTAAACTAGCTTCATTGTTGGAATTCTGCTAAAATTATGGAGCTAAAGCTGTATTTAATGGCTCATTGAAACTAAAATTGACTAGTACAGATGTGACAGAATTGTGTGCTGGTGTTTTGCTTTCCGAGAGGTGTGGTACACTGAGATCTTCACAATTTGCTTGGTTGATATAAACCAAGCCAATATGCCCGGTCATATTGATCTCGTTTTAGGAGTCCCGAGCCTTCCTTCTAAAATAAATTTCTTCTAAGGTTTCGGAGGCCAGAGAGCATTGTAACCTTCAAGGAACTTTTTAACAAGACACAGTAGGTATTTAAACCACTTAACGCCAACATAGAAATTTGTTGATAATGCGTTGAAAAACTAAACGTTTTAAGTGAACGGTGTCTTTTATTTAAATTATGGAAAATGGCTTATTTTCCTAACAACACAAATTTTCAAAATAAATGTTTTTTAAAACTACTATAACATTCCTGGTTCAAAAATCCAAAACAAACTGTGTGAACCTTGGGATACTATAATACTAATAATAATACTTCGTTGTCTAATCTGGAAGACTGGAGCAAAAAGGCTGATTGCCGATAAATAGCGGTCCCGTTGGTCCCGGTGACCCGACGTTGGTGTAGCCTGGGTTTTCCCTACCTCGGAAGGAGTGGTGTACTTTAAATAGGATCAGATGCGGAGTGGGCCGTACTGCATATTATATGCATAAGTAGGGCCTAGTGGAGTCGCCTTTCAATTCGAGGAAATCCAGACCATGGCCGAGCGCATGGTACACAGCTGCCCATTGCATACGTTCTCTGAAAGCGTGCAGGAGCTACGCAACCTAACATAGCACCGAACGGTGTGACCTGGTTGGAGAAAGTACACTATGTAAGGGCCAAACGCAGAAGAAAAAGAATTATAATTTTATTTCAGTCAAAATGTACAATTTTGCGAAGCTACGCAAGCCTTAATTTAACAAACGTGTCTAAAATATTATCAAGACAGTATAATAAATAGAAAATGTAACAAAAATTAAAATAATATTTAACATGAAAAACAACATTGATCATAGCATATAGGGTACAATAAAAACACATTTGGATTTTTTTTATAAAGTTACGAAATATGACAAACAGTAAAATATTGGTTTCCTCCATTTTCTTTTGGAAAAATTATTTTTTACGTCAATGTCAAATTTTACCCGAGAGACTCAGAATAATCTTTGATTTTTCTTATGCTAAAAAGAGTTTTGAATTTGTGTTTGTGTGAGCCGGGACAAAATAAATAGAAGACTAATAATGATGATTATTATTTAAGCTTGTAAAAAATAAATAATTTTATATCGCTGAGAATTATCTGACTGCCTTAAAACGGCACCATACTTATAGTTGGAAAATATTTGAAATCCGCCACGAGCGATTACTTGAGTATTCTTCAATGGTTGAAATGTAAAAAATGTGTAGCAAAAATGTTTATTACTTTTACAAATAACGAATAAATAAATAAATATATACACGAGTATAAAATTATATAAAAAACAGGATTCCACTTATAATCAACTTGTTTCGATAGTGCATTAATGAAAAAAAATATTTTCTGTTAGGGTGAGTGGGGGTGAGATGCCGTGTTGGACAAGTTGCCGTGTCATGTGGTTCTCTTATGTGCAGGTGCGGTAGGGGGACGCCGGCCAGTCGTGTGAGAGAAGCTTCAATAGTGACAAGTGTATTCCATTTTCGTTAGTTTTTATCAGTTTTTAGTGGTAGTTTTTATTGTTATTTCGTCCCAACTTATCTGGCAAGTGCCAAATAATTTTGCATGTGTCTTGTTTTCTTAGTTATACAAGCCGTAGTTTAAATGGGAAATAAATAATTCGGATAGTTTTAGAGAGTCTAGTGTCTGGCCTTTCCGCATAAGTAAAATGGAGGCCAGTTCCCCCTTATAATATGTTAGTAAGTGGACTGTAGTCCTGTCCAGCACTTCGGGGTAAGATGACGAATTTTTTTCGGGAAAGATGCCGGTAGTTTCCCCTTGGGATAAGATGCCTGGTTGTTGTTTTCGTTGTTTTAAGTTACTTCTGGGAATTAATTCGATCGTTTTTTTTTTCAGAAATGCCTAGATCTTACCAAAGAAAAACTAATCGGGGTTTGTGGACTGACAATGATCTCCAAAATGCTTTCAAAGCTGTCAAACAAGATAGAATGACTGTATATAAAGTAAGTCAAACGTTCAATATTCCCGAAAAAACTCTAAGGTGTATTTAACATTGAAACCCCATAAGACATCTTACCATTAAATGGACGGCCATCTTACCCCAAGATTGGGGTAATATGCCGAAATGCAAGCGTTAACGAATTTTTTTTTCAAAGTGTTTCACAATATTTTTAAAGTTAAATATATTTTTAATTTATACACAAAAGTATCAATTTTAACGAGAGTGATGAATAACAAATAAAACCAACAGACGATTTTACAAAAAAAACTAAACAAAAACTACAGCATCTTCCCCCAATCTACCCTATTTTGTTTATAATCATTGTGAATCTCAAGCTCATTTCCATCAGGTACTGGATTTATTCCACTGTTAAGACTTACACATATCTGAATTTTTATTGTGATGCTAAGATGCTTTGTGAATTTTAAATGAGGCATATTTAAAATTAATCAATCTTTACATCGACGTGACAATTGCAAACTATGTTGTTGCAAGTTTGGTTAAAATGGGTTTTTAGTACCTAGTTGTGAAGTTTTGCGTGCATGTAAGGAAATATCTCCATTTGAAAAATTGGCTCTTGAAAATACATCTTGAAAATACGTGTTTGTCAATTTCCTGAAAAGAAACCCAAACTGCTTACAATGAACTTATTGTTTCAAATTTAGGATCAGAAAGCGAAGCATGTGTGCGGCAAATGAGCGAAGAAAATGGAAATGTCTGGGTAGGTTTGCAATACAATGACGTTCTTATTGACCCCAAATAGTAATACATGATGGATATCCTGCAGAAATAAATTAAGCCACGTTAACATCATATTTTGTCCTTAAAGTTTTCCTGTCTTATTACACTACCATGGAGCTGGAGCGTGGAGTATGCCTTATCACGCCGTGACCCTACAGCGCAATAAACATCGGCGATCCATGCAAACGACCGATACATTAACCGTTTCTTATGGGCTCATTAAATGATGAGCAATTCGTCGTTTTCCTTGCATCCATTTTATTGTTTACCAACCACAGGCATTAAATATTTAATTACTTTTAAGATGGCGTATTATGCTCTTCTATAGATGCATTTTGAGTCAATTGAAATCAATAAATAAAATTGTTTAATACATTTGTCGAAGAATAATGCTAGTCCATTTCGTAAATGGATGTATATTTGAACTTGTATCCATGTTTAATGTGTGCTAACTGTTGCATTTTATCAAGGACGCAGGCTTGAAATATCAAATATAAAGTTTTAATTTCAATATAATTTAAACTCCATAGCGACTGTCAGATTCAATTTGCTGCCTTCTTTCGTCAGAAAAAAATATATAGCGCTCTTAAATTGTTGCAGAGTAGCTGTTAATAAAATATTTTAAAAAATATGACTTGAAATTAAAGAAGGTCCGAAACCCAAAGTTCAAAGAACCACTCCAACTGTGAGTTTACCGGAAATTTAACCAAGGATATTTATTAACTTGCCAAAAAATGTTAACCCTAAGTCAACATAGACTCGCCAAGTGCAACTTTTGTTTATTATCGTTCTGGAAGTGATCACACATCAGAAAGTCTTTAGATTGTGATACATCGAATTTAATAGCTGTGTGTTCATTATGATATATTATGTGACGTGTCGATGTACTCGTATGATATAATAAGAAATTATAAGAAATATCAAGAATGAATGTGGGCTAGAACCTTATGTTTTAAGTAGGGGGAAAAGAGCACGCTGTGTTTATTTGGAATGACTCAACTAATTTATAATACAATTATAAGTAGGAGTCAAGTTTAAGGACGACTGAAAAAACTATGGTTAAACGGTAAGCAGTAAGTGAAACCGGAACTCTATGAGAAGATGTACTGATGTAGAGGAGGTGAAGAAAGTGTTTTATAATTAGCCCTCTATCCTCTCTGCCTACCCCAATAGCTAAGTAGCGTGATTGTATGTATGTATTATAAAACTTAACAGCTCTGAATAAAAATCAAATTTCCGAGTATACTGCATTAAAGTTATGAAGAATTTATCTTATACCAAGTTTGTAATCGAGTTGCGATACTCAATTTATCTTCGTAATATATTTTAGATATTATTTTAACAATTTAATTTCCAATAATTATTATATCTTAAACATATAAGATCGATAAAAATATATATGAGGCAATGTGAAAAATGGTGACATTAGTCCAATACGAGTATACCATATAATTGTTCGATGAGGTTGTTATGTAAATTGAATCGTTCATAAAGATTATTAGCCAAAATCTCTGTTAACTAATTAAGACGTTTCGTTCTCATTTATATTAAAACTTTAGTGAATTCCTTATATATTTTTCAATTAGGCCAGTTATTTAGATAACATAACTACTTTAATTAAAATTAACGAAATGTAAGAGTTTCATTTAGTACACATTTTTATCGCGAGAAATGTATTTTAAAGTGTATACGGAGTTTGATAAGCACGTTTAATTAAATAAAGCTTTAAAAAACTTTCAGTTCATCAGGTTAGCTTAAATTTTGAAAAAGAATTTTAATTACTCATCAGGTTTTTAAATGGATTTTTAATATTTTCATGTTGATGTTATCACTGATATATTCGAATTATATGTAGTTAAAACGAAATATAATTTATTTCTTTTCAGGAAATCAATTCTTAACTATATTATGTATTTATCATGATTAATGTTCTTTATATCAGGGGTAAGATTATTACTTTTGTGGACGACACGGTTCTTCTGTTCGAGGGCCGAACATGGGATGATGTATTTTCAAAGGCTAACGAAGAATTACGTGTAGTTAAAGAATGGATGGACTCAAATTTATTAACTCTTAATTCCCAAAAAAACGAAATACATCACATTTAGTATATCTACTCGTACAAGAACTCAAGCACCTACAAATAAATACATAAAACTGCACACTTGTTCACCAATGGCTGACTGTAGTTGTGTGTCTTTGGAAAGGGTTGATAGTATAAAGTACCTTGGAGTTTATGTTGATCAGTTCCTTCGTTGGGAGGTCCATGTTAACACTTTGAGCACAAAACTCAGAAAACTAGGATACATATTCTGTATGATTCGAAATGTGCTCAGTGAAAATATTCTTAAAAGTATATACTTGTACTTAATAAATAAATAAATAAATAATAGGTTTATTGATAGCAACATAGTATGTACAGATTATATTAAAATAACACTTTTAAAACACATAAATTGCAGATAATACATTAAATACAGAAGCTCTCAAAAGGTCTGGGCTCATCTAATAGCATCCCCTCGGCCAAGATACACCCCACCAATATAGGGCAAACCCAGCCACGGGGACACCAGATGTTTTTCAGCCCACACCCTTGAACTTCGCCTTATGTCAGTCAGCACTTTCTTACGGTATATCAGTTTGGGGGGAATACACCTTCACCCAAAAACACATATTGCAGGTTTCCCAAAAATTGATTGTGAAAATAATTAATAAACTTCCTGCCCGGTATCCCACGGTGGAGCTTTTCAGAGAGTATCGGGTCCTGAACATAGCCAATTTGCATCTCAAATCCATTCTCTGGCACTACCATCGAGAGGAAGGGAAGATGCAGACTCAGCAGAGACACATGACACGCATGACAACTAATGAAATGTTCACCATCCCTAGAGTTAAAACCTCTTTTGCCCAAAGGCAATATGCTTATTTGGTTCCCATGACATACAATAACGTGCCAAATTCAATAAAAGTAAAGGGAGGAAAACCATTTAGGCAGTCGATTGGAGCGTGTTTATTATTGCGACAGGATTTTGAGTACTTGGGCTTTCAGGATGAATTACGTGTGGAAAAGATTTGTGTGGGTTCTTGAGTGTGGGTTTCTTTTTGTATTTTTATTTTTATGATTGTGTGCGGTATATTATGGGATGAACATTTTTGGTCTTTCTGAAGTGATGATGTGTGAGGGCTTTGATTTCGCATGATGTTTCCATTTGTAATTGAGTGTCACTATATGTCAGGTTGATGAGAATGTGCAACGGGGTTTTGTTTTTGTGTAATCAAAAATCGGAAAGAAGTATTGATTTATTTTTTCATGCTAAATATCCTCAGTGAGATACAGGCAAAATCCCAGTTTACTGGGGATACGACAAATGAAAGGCAACACACCCAGATCCATTAAAATTGTATGTCCAAATTAAATAACCTGTTATTTTTTCGCAAATTACTATATGTATATTTCTTGTCATGTGTAATAATAAATAAATAAATAAAATAAATAATAAAAAAATGTAAAAAAACAGCGTTTCAACACTCGGCTATCATTTTTTAATTCACATCACTTATGAGATTATGGAAACGTTTGAAATGGGTATTTTTATGGTTATGGAAACGTTTGAAATGGGTCAAGAGTGCAACTTCTCTTCCGATTTTTTTAACCTATATAGAGAAAATATTTTGAGGAGATCACTTGAAGATTGGGACGGTGGGATTATTATTGGTGAAATGAAGCTCTCGAATCGATGAGATGCAGATGACTTGGTGTTAATACATCAGAAGAATAAATGGCCACGCTCCTTAAAAAAGTGGAATATGACAGCAAGCTCCTGGGCCTGGAAATCAATTGGTAAAAAACTAAACTTATGATAATATACTGCAGTAACAAACTGTCACCAAATAATGTGAATCATGATCTAGAAGTGGTTACTGACTGTATTTACTAAAGCTCTAGTATAACCAACAATAGGCAATGCAAGGCTGAGGGGAGAAGAAGAACTGGAATGGAAAAAAATGCGGTGCTAAAGCTGGAAAAGATATGAAAGAGCAGAACTATCACTATCACGACGAAAATGCGTCTAGTCGAGTCTCTCGTCTTCGCAATATTCATGTATGGCGCGGAGACTTGGAATCTGAGAGTAAGCGAAAGTCGTAGAATATATGCATTTGAAATATAGTGCTGGAGAAGGATGTTACGAATTCCATGGATGGCAAGGCAAACCAACGCCTCCATTCTTGAATAACTGAGAATCACCGACAGGTTGTCGACAATATGACTTCGACAAGTCCTCCGAATCTTTGGGCACATTGCTCATGGCCAAGGAGACAGTTTGGAGAAGTGTGTGGTTACTGGAGGCATGGAAGGACGACGCACAAGAAGAAGAATCCCAATGTCTTGCACACCTAGTAAGATACGCAACTGGACTACCCTAAACAACTGACCTTCGAGCCGCGGAGTGCAAGGGTGGATGGAGAGGAGTCGTCAGAAGTTATCAAGGAAATCACGATGCTCAGTCATAAGCTACACTACAGGATGATGATGAATTGCATAAATAGGATGAAAGCAGTTACTTGTAGGGTTATCGATGAATCTTGAACAATTCGTAAAATAAAAGTAGACTTATTTAAAAATATATTATATGCAGGTAATGAAAGATCTTGTCTTTCATCCCTAAGGGATCTTGACACATTATGAAGTGCTCGAGCAGAAAGTAATTGACGCCTAAGTAGGTAATATGCAGGCACGCATACATTTGCCCGAAGGGTACTGTGGATGAGTCGAATCACTGTAATTTCTGCAGGCTCTTCTTTACTGGCGTAACTACGAGTACTATAGCTTTCTGGGAATTTATAATATACAATAAAGTTTGTGGTAAAAAGGAAAAATCACCATTGCTTTCATCGCAACCATCATCGGTGTTGTCAATCATATTTTGCCCTTAACAAGACTACTCGTTCACTTGTCTATGAGTAATACAGGCACGATAACTCAGTAGGTTCAACTTTTATCTATAAAAATAGATCCTAGGTTCAGTTTATGGCCGTGAAATATTATTTTCATATTTTAATTTCATGATACCTATTATTTTTAATTTTCTATTGAAATGTTTAATGGCTATGTTAAAAAGTGATCATTACATAATGTACTACGATAGGTCCTTAAACAAAAACATATATCTGTTGATCACAAATAAAGCATCTAACTAACATATTAAAACAATAACTGTTTTGGCTGGGTGCTGTAGTAAAGACAGACTATTGAAAGTGTAGGTACCTACAGATGGAAACATATACAGGTATAATTAAATAATTTATAATGTAATATATTTGTACCACATCGAATTCAAGCTGTTGAAAATATATTATCAATGTAATAAAAATACAAACATACCATCACGCTGTTTCCTTGTCGGGGTAGGGAGAGAGAAAGAAGTGTTAGACTTTCCTGTCACGGCAGACATCTATCGCTTCTTCTTTATCAATACACCTTCTCATACAACTCCTACGATTGTTCTTACTTCTACCAGTTCAAAATATCATACACTTGATCCAATCATACTTTCCTTGGTCTCCCTCTACCACACCTTCCATTCACATTTTCACTGTATATCTGTTTTACTGTTAGCCCAAACTATCTCAAAGCGGTCTTCTTAAGTTCACACGCATCTTTGATCACTCCATTCTCTATCATGTCATACATTGTCACTCCATGTATTTCTTGCACACATTTCTCCATGGACTAAAAATAATTAAAACAATAGAAAAAAGGAGTGAACGCGTAGTGTTATTAAGGAAAAAATATGTTAGAAGCAGGATAGCTCAGTTGGTAGAACTCTTATCTATGGA
>OX463851.1:12035496-12143428 GCA_949825065.1 Odontocerum albicorne
ACCTATGTTAGTATTCTGCCACCTAGACAGCACTGGGCGTTCCACGAATCAAGTCCCCTTAGATGAAAGACACCGGACTCCTTCGGCTCCTACTGCAGCAAGTGTTGCATGGACTGCTCCTCACCTAATATGCAGAGTCGAACCATCTCCCAATTCCTGATCACAGTCTGTCAAGAGATTTACAATCCATCCATGGCAGTTTAGAGCCACGTAAAAATTAAATCATTTTCATTTATTCTGAATGCTGTTTTTTATGCTTGGTTAACTTTGATTCAATAACAAATAAAAGAAAGTTTTAAAAGTAATTGGAAAGCCCAGATTTTTTATATTCACTTAAAATCTGTGTGCTGAAAAAAAGGATGTCTTTCTTTCTAAAATGTAAAACAATAGAGTTATATATTTATTTATTCGTATACAATTTAAATCTGTATCAAGACAGAATTGCATGTATAAGATTAAATGGAGAACTCTTTGAGTGTTTAAAAATTACGAAATAAAGATATGTGATGTCACCTTGGTTGTTTAATTTATACATTTATATAGGTTCATATGCGTGCGATCTAAAATATGATGGGAGAGGTGTAAGAATGAGTGAAGTAAATGTATGTGAACTTCTGTATGCAGATGATATGGTTATGCTTGCTGAATATGAAGGCGATTTAAGGGATATGATAAGTGAGCTCCATGAGAGATGTCTAGCAAAAGGTTTGAAAATGAATGAAGCGAAATCAAAGGTCATGGTAGGGTAGAGATAGGGAACAAGGTAAACGGACCACTTTATGTTATATACAACCATCGCGCATATCAACAGTTACAAAAATGACAATACATAATAGTGTATTGGTGCCCACTTAAAAATATGGAAGTGAAACTTGGACTTGACAAAAGAAGGAAAATATATAAATTAATGCTGTGGAGACGTGTGCACTAAGGAAAAATGGTGGTGTCAATGTTTGGAAGAGGACGGAATGAAGACATGAGAATGTATTTAACATTAAATCTATATTTATTTTGCCTATTTCACTCTCTTCCTGTGATGCATCACTTTTGTAACATTTTGTATAAATTTAAAATAGCATTTGACAATTGCAAGGAATCTCATACGTTTCTAAATAATAACGCTCGACTGATTTACGTTCACATTTGCATTTATTTAATATTTCTGGTCAAATTTAGTGACTAAAGATCACACCAAAAGCACCTACGTTTCGATGTAATAAATATATCTCAAATAGTGTAAATAGTGATCCTCTTTAATATCATGTTCGAGTATGTTTTATGACATCAGCTTACTATTGAGATGTCGTATGTTCCATGCTAACATACTCGTATAGGGCCAACCAAGTCAAATTCAATATCAAGGTAGTCCAACTGATAATATTTTCTTGGTGTAATATGCAATGTCATATTTGAAAAAAAAAAAACGATTGAATAATCTTAATTTAAAACAGTTTTACTACGTATATCATTCCTGATTTGCTTTTTCTGTCCACCATACCTTTCCTCTTGCATCAATTAGTAATGCCCCACTTTTATTGTTCTTATTTAAATTGCTTATAAATTTTGTGTAAATTAATAATAATTTGAATAATTATTAAGATCTACCATATATGAAGACATGATATAATTTTGTTTGGTTGATTGTAAGAGATTTTCACGTAGCAATAAATCCACTTGATTTTTATTCACTGAGGTGTTAGGAAATAAATATCTCCTGTTGGTGCAAAGAAGAGCGTTATCACGGTTGTGTTTATCACGAAATAACGTTACGCTTATCATCAATTTGTTACAATTTTTTTTTGTATTGGACTGTGTTTAGTAACATAGTCCCTTTATTGAAAAATTCAAATACATTGCCTTTTTTTAGTTAAGGTCGGCCCTGGGTATATCATCCAAAAGTATTTGTTTTGCGTAGGACTGCGCTTGATAACATACTCCCTTTATAGCAAAATGGGCCTATAAATCCGGGTAGTGTGCACTTGAATAATGAATTACGCTACCCAACACACAAGATATACGCAGATATTCCCTATCTTATTTATAAAAAAATGTCCTATTGATTGTAGAGAGTACATATCTGTTGAATTTGAATAACCTGCTGAAAGCGATGTAAGTAAATTCGTTTATTGGAACAATCATGCGTCTAATTATCTCTCTTTTCTAAAGGTACTTGATCTTACATGAGACGTAGCCTAATATTTGGAAAACGAACTATCAGTTCAGACATTTTCTCTGTTATAATTTTCCAATACAGTTCCTCAATTTCTCTTATTGAACTCTTCTTGGTTTTCCAATTGGATGCTTAACGTTTGGTTCCGCACAAAAGAATTGCTTTCTAATTACAAGTATTACCAATTATACATCATCCGTGGCTTAGTTTGTAGATACCTGTTTTCTAACTTAGGTGTTACGGGTTGGACTCCTATTGAAACCCAATTTTGAGAAGGTTCCATTTAGTTTTTCATTTAAGACCTCTTTAACAATTTCCTGGTTGGTTGGAAGAGATTGTCTCATACTAATAAATTCGCCAGGTAGTACTGTATACAACGAAAATGTAATGCATGACAGTAGAACTTTATGATACCATTAAATAAAACGGCTAAACATCTAGGAGCGCTAGTGTGTAACTCAAGCTCATGAAACGACCAAATAAATGAGGTAAGCCGTTTTGAGCCATCTGTCTATAAAAGTTTTGCAAAGATTCCTGCCTACTTAAAACAAAATATCAGTTTATTCGAATTTTGGACTATGCGGATGTCTATTATTTGGATACAACTATAACATCCTTAACTGCCCCGCCACCCTTCTTTCAATCCACGTTAGCTCAATTTATGTAAAATAAAAACTATGATACTTAACCAATTGTACAACAAATAAAGTGTGCAAACTCTAGTTCTCAACTCAACATACCGTAGGAAAAGATAACCTGATGAACAAACCCGTATTTAAATTTGGAATAAACGAAAAAACGTTGCACTAATCCCTTATTTTGAAAAGACATACATACATACCGTCTCGCAATTTCGAGGTAGGGAGAATATAGCGCCAAATTTTCCTATCACAACATACTTCCTTCGCCTTCTACACATCCAAACATCTTCTCATACAGATCCTTCTGTTTCTCTAGCTCCTTACCTTTAAAATTAATCGCTGGGAGATTGTAACATTGTTTGTTACGAATAAAATTTCATTTCATACTATAGCCACTGACATTATTGAACAAGTGCTATTGTGTTCAAGACTCCCGAGTATCCCAGAGCCCTGAAGAATCCAGTCAGCCTGCGTGTTGCGGTGCGTTGCGAAGAGAAATAAGCACTAGCCGCGTAATAAATTGCGGAGCTGTCAATATTTCTCGCGCCATATTAGCAACGTGCGCATTGAATACAAATGTGCCCGAGTTGATCGGGAGCGCCGATTCCTCCATATGGTAAACGGTAACATTGCCGGTGAGCTTCCCTCGGGCTTTGGAGGTGTATATGCAAAAAAATATCCAAACCATATTTTATCTGCTTTATGACATTTAAGAGCGTCCCCACTCGCACGCGGAATGATCTTGTTGAATGCATTTTACACAATTTATATCTCGGTGGATTAATTGATTATTGAGCTTCTTAATAAATTTTGCTGAACCACTTCACAGAGAAGTATGTGTTTTCTTCTTATTTTTATTTCTTGTATTAAGCATTTTACGTGAATATATACCATCACGCCGTTTCCTTTTTGGAGTTTTTCTTCCTCAGTTTTTTTATCCCCATGTCTGAATTTTGCAACATTCCTTCTCAAATCTTTCTCTTAACATCGCTCATACAATTTGCCAATGAGACTTGTTAATTCATCCTCACTCTCTGCTAACAGTACCATGTCATTAACATATGATACAGGTAGTTCTCGAGTTTCGACTTACAACGATTCGCACTTACGACCAAAAAAAAGAAACATATTTCACAAAGTATTTTCATACTCTTATTTAGTCAATTTAGCATATTTTAAGTTGAATTTTTAATTATTGATTATTTCAAATACTTTCGGAACTAAATATATAATAAATTTTGCCCATAATGAATAATAGTCGGAAAAGGGATAAAAGAAAGAGAAGTGCAATAAACTTAGAAAATAAACTTAAAATAAACAAAATGAAGGGTAGAAGTATTGTTGGGTATAAATTAAAACCATTAATGATTCAAAGGAATCAATACCTATATGTTATGTAACCTTTACATTACCGCTTAAAGGAAACGGGTGGATGATGCAATTTCTCATCGAAGACTGGTTTATGGATTTATTCGTTCCAGAAGTAAAAACACATTGCAATCAGAAACGAATTCCTTTTAAAATAATTTTAATTCTTGACAGTGCACCAGGTCATCCACCGCACATAGGAAATTTACATCCTAACGTTAAAGTTGTGTACTTACCTCCTAATAATACTAGTATTTTACAACCCGTGGACCAAGGATCTATTGCCACCTTTAAAGCCTACTATTTAAAAATTACATTTTCCCAAGCAATACAAGCCCTAGAAAAAGGGAAAACTCTTTTTTGGAAGAATTTTAATGTTCTCTAAGGAATTAAATTATTCAAGAGTTTTGGAAGAATTTTAATGTTCTCTAAGGAATTAAAAATATAGGAAAAGCATAGCAAGAGATCACTTCAGCATGCATGTACGGAATATAAAAAAAAACTTCATAAACGGTTTGAAAATATTACGAATTCGACACTTGAAAAAGAAAATGACGTTGAGATTACAAATCTCACCGTACAGCTTGGCCAGCAACTAAATCTTAAAGTTGATAACAAAAATATAAATTAACTAATCAAAAATAATTTACAAGATCTTACAAATGAAGACTTGTTGGACTTTGAAACTCAAAGGACTGTAGAAGAGACTGAAGAACTAAAGCCCGACATACAAATATAATCTTAAAAAAAAAATCGTGTTAAAGGCAATGGTTGAAGCTTTTCACCAAATTAACCAAGAAATGCGAAAATTAAAAAAAAATGATCCCAAATAATGAAAGATTCTCAAGTGTAAAATGCTGAATTTAGGAAAGCCTTGCTTGTTATCACGAAATCTACAGGAAAAAGAAAACGCAAACAATTCAACTAAAATTAGATCCATTTTTTAAAAAGTCTCATGCCTTTCCCACTGAACATGAACCAATGGATTGTGCTTGTGTAATAAGTACAGATGATGAGAAATTTTGAATGTTTGTTTAAAATGAAAGCCCAATTTTATTTGCATTATTAAATAGGTTACTATTTAAATAAATAAAATTTGTAAATTTTTTATTTTATTTTTTGTATGTAATACGACTTATAATCAAAGTTTAGGAACGTAATTCGGTCGTAAATCGAGGAATACCTGTACAAAAATTTGCAAATATTCCCATTCGAAATTTAAATGCCACCACCTCTGTAGTTCATTAACACATTAAATACACACATTTTTTCCACTAAAGAGGGAATTTTGAGTATCCCACAATTTCTTTTTACTATAAGACATAGAACCTTTAAAGAAGGCTCTGTTCAGTAATCCGGTGATAACATATCTAGGAATGTGGGGACATCGAAGTTCTGATGGCTAAATTGTGTGACTGAAAACTGCCACACACTAAGTTTTATCTTCAATTTGAGGAGGAATGCTGATGAGGGAGAGAAGTGGCAAAGAAACCTGCATGTAACAAGATTCATCCTGGATTACCATCAAGCGCTGCCGATGATGATGAGTCAGTTTATTTAATGTTATGGTTTAAGTCAGTCTACTTAATGCTATATTCTAAGACGTAGTAGAGGGGATATGAGACGTAAGTATGCAAAACGGGCCTAACCCATGTTTTAACTTTTTGAGATAATCGAGGTAAGATAGAACCGCTTAGTATAGGAAGGAAAAAAAGTAAAGACGAAACTAAACTGTGAAATGCCTATTCAATAAGTTTAATATTTTAGCACATACGTGATTTGTGTAAGCTTATTTGATTTTTAAAATTAATGAAACAAATGGTGTTTTGTGGGTTGGTTCCTTTATACATATATACGTTCATATGTCAACCAAGATTTTGATTTGAACAATGTGTAAAACACTTTACTATTGAATATTTGGAAAATTCAGAGGATTACACCTCTACATTATTTACTGGATAACCATACACAGTTAAAATTATATAACTACGATAATCTCCAGTTAATTGATTAACTAAGTAAAACCCATGTTAACGGGCTTAGCCCAGTTATCTTTGAATAATTTTCTTCATTAATACGCGCTTATATACGCCATTATATTGTATTACACTTACATTGTATACATTACAGTTGCCCTTCCATTGTATACATTACATTAAGCTTACATTACCTGTTGGCTTTATTACCATATGACAATTTCTTCTAACCAACCAGAAATATGTAAAAAAAGGCCTTTAACAAGAACCAGACTGTTATCATTTAAAAAAATCTGGGTTCCAACGACAATCGAGCTTACTTATTAGGCAATGGAAGTCGATAATCATTACTGCTCTGCTGTTTTTGACAGAATTCTTCCACTTTCCACGACAATTATTGTACTTTTTGAGGATTCACGAATATACCGTTTTTTAGACTACTCGAAATGAAGTCACTATTCATGATATTATAGCGATGTACGCTATCGGTGTAGCATGTGTTCTATTAGAACGTGCTGATGATTTTGATAGCGACATCGTTATCTTCGTTTTAGTTGATTCTGCGTTAATTCTCGTACAGAATCATCAATATAGCGGATTGCTTATGTTCGATTGTCGTGATGATCTTGATTAATATCGGTTTATTTATAGACTCAGGAATGCGGATATATTTCGATAAGTGGACAGCGGGTAAATAAATAATACAAGTTTTGACAGCTGAATGGACGACAATAAAATGTATATTTATTTCGCAGAGTGCAGACAATTTATACCAGTGGATGAATACATGGGCGATATATATCTGCCTTGCTCTATCACATGTACTGGCGGTAGAAATATTATTTACATTTGGAGATGGCTAGCCAATTCGCGGGTACTACAAAAATAGTAAATATTACCGCTGCTCTTGACGTGTAGCTATCTATGAATACTTGATCGGTCAATGACCCTGTATGTTTATCAATTGACAATAATTAATTTAATTTAATTTGTGTTTTACAATTCGCTCGTTATTTTGACAATTCATTTAGGTAGGTGTACAGGTAGGTACATAGCTCCCTTCCTAGTGAACGCAGAGGGCGCGTGCCTTGCGTGAACGATAGGTTCCGGTGCATCTGACGTCGGGCTGGTCATCCGTTCTCCGTGTCGAAGTAGGTACGTGGACCACATCAGCGCGTGGCGTCTCTTCCCAGATCTGTCGGTCAGATGGGTGATGCGGAAACGGGGGTAGGCTTGGTCGTCTGTCGCTAAATTTTGGATTGTCTGCGGTGCTTGGTTGGTTGTTGCGCTGATCATCGATGATTGGTTGTGTGGATCAAGCTGCAGATGGCGTCCGCGGTGGAAGGTGGATCTGCGGTTGCTTGATGATGGTAGTGATGGTGTAGATCAAGTTGCAGATGGCATCCGATGTGGAAGGTTGATCTGCGGTAGCTTGATGGTGATAGTGATGATGTAGATCAAGTTGCAGATGGCTTCCGCTGTGGAAGGTGGATCTGCGGTGGCTTGATGATGATGGTGATGATGGAGATCAAGTTGCAGATGGCTTCCGTGGTGGAAGGTTGATCTGCGGTGGCTTGATGGTGATGGTGATAATGTAGATCAAGTTGCAGATGGCTTCCGATGTGGAAGGTGGATCTGCGGTGGCTTGATGATGATGGAGATCAAGTTGCAGATGGCTTCCGCGGTGGAGGGTTGATCTGCGGTGGCTTGATGATGATGATGATGATGTTGATCAAGTTGCAGATGGCGTCCGCGGTGGACGGTTGGTCTGCAGGTGCTTGATGATGATAATGGAGTCTGCGGTGCTCGTTGCTGCAGCGTGGTTGTAGCGTGGTTGTATCGTGGTTCTGGCGATGTTGTAGCGTGGTTGTAGCGATGCTTGTCTGCTGCTGCATCTTGTCGATCAGTAGTTCGTCGAGGGAGGCAATCCTGTAAATCGTGTGGCTGATCGCCAGGACTGACCTCACGTGAGCTGACGTCGGGCTCGTCCGCATCAGATGTTGTGTTGTATCTGAGTGACGGCTCTGGTGTCCTTGCTGACGGCGTGCTTGACCAATTCGCCGAGGAGTAGAATCTTGACGGTTGTCTGAATCTCTCTGCTGGTGATGATGCTCATCTTGTTGTAGTGGGCGAGGCGGTTGGCGTTGGCGGCGGTGCGTTCAAAAATCTCATTGACGAAATTGTTCATGATGCTCATCGCGTTGCTGCTGATGATGCCGGTGTCGAGTTGCAATTGTTTTGACATTGCTGTCGAGTCGGCGATATTCGATATAGTCGGAATACGTATTCGTAGCGATGTTCAGTTTTCGTGCGGGTTCGGTTTTCGTGCGGGTTCGGTTTTCGTGCGGGTTCAGTTTTCGTGCGGGTTCAGTTTTCGTGCGGGCTCAATGTAGCGATGTTCGATATAGTCGGAGTATGCGTCCATTTTTCGTGCAGGTTCACTAATGTAGCGTTGTGGCGATGTTCGTTTTTCGTTCGGGTTCACCAATGTGGCGATGACCAATGTGGCGATGTTCAGTTTTCGTTCGGGGTCACCAATATAGCGATGTACGCTATCGGTGTAGCATGTGTTCTATTAGAACGTGCTGATGATTTTGATAGCGACATCGTTATCTTCGTTTTAGTTGATTCTGCGTTAATTCTCGTACAGAATCATCAATATAGCGGATTGCTTATGTTCGATTGTCGTGATGATCTTGATTAATATCGGTTTATTTATAGACTCAGGAATGCGGATATATTTCGATAAGTGGACAGCGGGTAAATAAATAATACAAGTTTTGACAGCTGAATGGACGACAATAAAATGTATATTTATTTCGCAGAGTGCAGACAATTTATACCAGTGGATGAATACATGGGCGATATATATCTGCCTTGCTCTATCACATGTACTGGCGGTAGAAATATTATTTACATTTGGAGATGGCTAGCCAATTCGCGGGTACTACAAAAATAGTAAATATTACCGCCGCTCTTGACGTGTAGCTATCTATGAATACTTGATCGGTCAATGACCCTGTATGTTTATCAATTGACAATAATTAATTTAATTTAATTTGTGTTTTACAATTCGCTCGTTATTTTGACAATTCATTTAGGTAGGTGTACAGGTAGGTACATAGCTCCCTTCCTAGTGAACGCAGAGGGCGCGTGCCTTGCGTGAACGATAGGTTCCGGTGCATCTGACGTCGGGCTGGTCATCCGTTCCCCGTGTCGAAGTAGGTACGTGGACCACATCAGCGCGTGGCGTCTCTTCCCAGATCTGTCGGTCAGATGGGTGATGCGGAAACGGGGGTAGGCTTGGTCGTCTGTCGCTAAATTTTGGATTGTCTGCGGTGCTTGGTTGGTTGTTGCGCTGATCATCGATGTTTGGTTGTGTGGATCAAGCTGCAGATGGCGTCCGCGGTGGAAGGTGGATCTGCGGTTGCTTGATGATGGTAGTGATGGTGTAGATCAAGTTGCAGATGGCATCCGATGTGGAAGGTTGATCTGCGGTAGCTTGATGGTGATAGTGATGATGTAGATCAAGTTGCAGATGGCTTCCGCTGTGGAAGGTGGATCTGCGGTGGCTTGATGATGATGGTGATGATGGAGATCAAGTTGCAGATGGCTTCCGTGGTGGAAGGTTGATCTGCGGTGGCTTGATGGTGATGGTGATAATGTAGATCAAGTTGCAGATGGCTTCCGATGTGGAAGGTGGATCTGCGGTGGCTTGATGATGATGGAGATCAAGTTGCAGATGGCTTCCGCGGTGGAGGGTTGATCTGCGGTGGCTTGATGATGATGATGATGATGTTGATCAAGTTGCAGATGGCGTCCGCGGTGGACGGTTGGTCTGCAGGTGCTTGATGATGATGATGGAGTCTGCGGTGCTCGTTGCTGCAGCGTGGTTGTAGCGTGGTTGTATCGTGGTTCTGGCGATGTTGTAGCGTGGTTGTAGCGATGCTTGTCTGCTGCTGCATCTTGTCGATCAGTAGTTCGTCGAGGGAGGCAATCCTGTAAATCGTGTGGCTGATCGCCAGGACTGACCTCACGTGAGCTGACGTCGGGCTCGTCCGCATCAGATGTTGTGTTGTATCTGAGTGACGGCTCTGGTGTCCTTGCTGACGGCGTGCTTGACCAATTCGCCGAGGAGTAGAATCTTGACGGTTGTCTGAATCTCTCTGCTGGTGATGATGCTCATCTTGTTGTAGTGGGCGAGGCGGTTGGCGTTGGCGGCGGTGCGTTCAAAAATCTCGTTGACGAAATTGTTCATGATGCTCATCGCGTTGCTGCTGATGATGCCGGTGTCGAGTTGCAATTGTTTTGACATTGCTGTCGAGTCGGCGATATTCGATATAGTCGGAATACGTATTCGTAGCGATGTTCAGTTTTCGTGCGGGTTCGGTTTTCGTGCGGGTTCGGTTTTCGTGCGGGTTCAGTTTTCGTGCGGGTTCAGTTTTCGTGCGGGCTCAATGTAGCGATGTTCGATATAGTCGGAGTATGCGTCCATTTTTCGTGCAGGTTCACTAATGTAGCGTTGTGGCGATGTTCGTTTTTCGTTCGGGTTCACCAATGTGGCGATGACCAATGTGGCGATGTTCAGTTTTCGTTCGGGGTCACCAATATAGCGATGTACGCTATCGGTGTAGCATGTGTTCTATTAGAACGTGCTGATGATTTTGATAGCGACATCGTTATCTTCGTTTTAGTTGATTCTGCGTTAATTCTCGTACAGAATCATCAATATAGCGGATTGCTTATGTTCGATTGTCGTGATGATCTTGATTAATATCGGTTTATTTATAGACTCAGGAATGCGGATATATTTCGATAAGTGGACAGCGGGTAAATAAATAATACAAGTTTTGACAGCTGAATGGACGACAATAAAATGTATATTTATTTCGCAGAGTGCAGACAATTTATACCAGTGGATGAATACATGGGCGATATATATCTGCCTTGCTCTATCACATGTACTGGCGGTAGAAATATTATTTACATTTGGAGATGGCTAGCCAATTCGCGGGTACTACAAAAATAGTAAATATTACCGCCGCTCTTGACGTGTAGCTATCTATGAATACTTGATCGGTCAATGACCCTGTATGTTTATCAATTGACAATAATTAATTTAATTTAATTTGTGTTTTACAATTCGCTCGTTATTTTGACAATTCATTTAGGTAGGTGTACAGGTAGGTACAATATCAACAGGAAAAGAAACATTTCGGAGATAGAAGCTAGTGTACAATTGAAGATCGTCTGCACTTAGATGATGTTCACTTTGCAGCTGTCTTGTTATGGAGTCAATATAATAAGTGACAATATTATTGCTGTATTAAAAATAATATTCTTAAAAATTATATTTTGTTTAAAAATTTGCTTAAATTTTTAAAACAAAATATAAACAAAATGCTTTAGATACAGAATACAAAAAAATATCAAATAATTAAAAAAGATCTAAAATAGTTTTAAAACACGAAATAGTTAGAATTTACAGAATATTTGGAATTAAGATTTTCAGAGAGTATCAGGTCCTGAACATAGCCAATTTACATCTCAAATCCATTCTCTGGCACTACCATCGAGAGGAGGGGAAGATGCAAACTCAGCAGACACACATGACACGCATGGCAACTAATGAAATGTTCACCATCCCTAGAGTTAAAACCTCTTTTGCCCAAAGGCAATATGCTTATTTGGCTCCAATTACATACAATGGCGTGCCGACTTCAATAAAAGTAAAGGTAGGAAAACCATTTAGACAGTCGATCGGAGCGTGGTTGTTATTGCGACAGGATTTTGAGTACTTGGGCTTTCAGGATGAATGACGAGTGGAAAGGATTTATGTGAGCTCGTGAGTGTGGGTCTCTTATTATTGTTTTAATTTTGGCTGTTATTGTATTTGTGTTTCTGTGTGTTTTTCTTTTTTTTGTTTTGAATTTGTTTTGATTTTTATTCTTATGATTGTGTGCAGTATATTGTGGGATGAATATTTTTGGTCTTTCTGGAGCGATAATGTGTGAGGAGTTGAGTTTCGCAGGATGTTTCCAGTTGTAGTTGAGTGTCACTGTTTGTCAGGTTGATGAGAGCGTGCAACGGGGTTTTTTGTGTTATCAAAAATCGGAAAGAAGTATCGATTTATTTTTTCATGCTTAATATCCTCAGTGAGATACAGGCAAAAGCCTAGTTTACTGGGGATACGACAAATGAAAGGCAACAAACCCAGATCCATTAAAATTATATGTCCAAATCAAATTACCTGTTGTTTTTTCTCAAATTGTGTATATTTCTTGTCATGTGTAATAATAAAAAAAAATAAAAAATAATAAGACATATATGTTATATGTATATTTTCTTATACTATATTGTGGATCATTTAATTGGGGTTTACCTAAAATTCGTCTTGTTCTTTTTATTTTCTTTTTCTCTAACGCTTTGATTTTTTTGTATTTGATCGTAGCCGTTATTACTGGGCTTCGTAGTAGAGGATCCAATTCAGTTTTAAAACGAAGCTATGCCGTGAAGTTAGTTTCATCCGTTGTACTCGTACACCGGCACCTCACCAGCTACACTACGCTGTACTGGATCCGATGGCGCACGAGCAAAGTGAGACGATTGGAGCACATCGGCATGTTTTATTTTTATTTTTTATGACTGGTATTTCTATTATAACGGAATTTTAAAATGAATTCTTAATTGTTGGCGCATATTACTTAATTTCTTTCATACGTATGGTACCCCTTAACTTATCCGAATTGACGATGTTGACATTTTGAAACGCGTGGCCTGGAGACAACATTGTCTTCGGCCCAATTGTAACTTGCACATGTTGGCAATAATACCACACGTAAGAAGTAACAACACTCGCATAAATCTAATGCGTATGGGTAATGTTATCAGACGATCTCATTTACCTGACCAGAACCTCTTTTATCGGGTACCATCGGGAATCAAACACCTTCACAATATTGAGTCACATAAGTCGAACTTTATCAATTGAATTCAATGGCGGTTTGGTAAAGAGGTATATGTCATCAATTACTTATTTGTCAGTTTGAAGTTTTGCAACACTTGTATTCCTGAAATACATACCTCAGGTAAATTTTAAAGGTAAACTTTGAATACACAAATAATTTATGTATCCAAAGTTTACCTTTAAAATTTACCTGAGGTCTGTATTTCACGAATACAAGTGTTGCAAAACTTCAAACTGACAAATAAGTAATTGATGACATATACCTCTTTACCAAAACGCCATTCAATTTCTACGTACTTAAACTTCAACTTCTTCAAGCAGATGTTTAATCTGTTTTCTCTACATTATTCATGGGATTAGATTAGAAGAATTAAAAAATGACAAAAAAGGGGTTGTTTGAAAAGGTGTATTTATGTAGCGGAGGCGAACAATGTGTGTCTTAGTTGGAAAATCTGACACTTTGTTCTCTCTGCTTACCATGACAGGGAAACAATGTGATAGTATGTATGTATTTGTGAGAGCCTGGTGGTTGGCATGATTTGGGGTAATCATGAGAAACTACGATATATGGAACATTTAAATCTCATACATTATATTAACAAGATCTTGTTAATAATGTCTTGATTGTTCATATTACGATGTCTTCAGTTTCATATATTCTTCTTGTTATTCTTCTCTCTATTTATTTAACAGAGAAACGGCCTGATGGTATCTATGAGTATGTATATGCGTAGGTTCCTAAATTCATATGTCTTAATTGAATTTATTTTTCCTACTGTTCCGAATGTCGAATTCTACCTGAATTTCCTTCTTGTTATTAATTAAATTGATACCAAGAATTTCAAACACAAACATCAACAATTTTGGTAAATTTGAATCCATTTTATTTTTAATTCGTTTACATTATACTAACAGTGTGAATAAATATCTTCGATTGCGATGTTTAATATTGAGTTTTATATCGACCCACGCATTGAAAGAATTCACCACTTGTAGAATAATCTGTATTATTGTGAGCGCATCCTTTTATATTGAAATCGTCCGGTATCCTTATTCAATTCTTAAAGGTTTATTGTGGAAACGATAAGTATCCTTTGAAAGGAATTGTGTTCAATAGAATTATATATTGTTATGTCAAGAAACGTTGATTGTTACACTAGTTTTTCATATCGATCGTTCTATAAGGTGTTTAAATGTTAAAGGAGAACTATACACTGTAATGATATTTATGGCAAATTCAAAAGAAAATAACACATGAAAAGTGTTTGGAAAAGGACTTAAGAATATACGTAAATAATTCAAAAGTGATGGTTATCGAAATCGCCGATTTAAAGATTGTTTGCGAAATGTGAGTGAACAGTGAACGACGAGGGTAAGTTGAGAAGTTTTGCATCCTAGGATGCTTTTTATTGAGAAATGGTACGATGGAGAGATATTGAAATACGTTTTGCACCATGAAACGAGGTCAACGGTGAAGTTATAACTGTTATATATTTGCCAGAAAAGTTGTTGAAAATATTTTGGAGTCTTGACATTAAAGAAGAGCGATAGAAGCATAATAAATAATAATAGTAAAATAAAACTTTATTTAGCATCCTTGAGATAGCAAATTTTCCTTATGGGCGCTTTAACTTGGGATTCAAACCCACTATTTTTGAAGATTTAAAATATTACAAGATATTTAACATGGGTGTAAGAATTAGAAGCTGGTGACTGCGTCCATTTGGTTAGGTAAACCGCAGAAAACTTACTAAAGGAAGACGAACTACAAAAAAAACCTTTTTAGTTCTTCCGATATGTGATAGTGACACATTCAGCTTTAGGTGAAGTGTAGTGTATATGTGTAGTGCTTATATACAATCATAAACTTTGTAAGACCTTCTAAAAAGGGTGATCTCCGAGTACTTTCTAAAACTGCACATGTCATCATTCCACGCCACAGGACTGGCAAAGTTGTCATTATACCTCATGCTATTGGATTCATTCAGAACAATCAATTTATTCAATAAAGATGAAATCGACCTCAATATTCTACTCCTCTCAATGCGGTAAAATACGTGTCTTGTGAAGAATATTTAGTATTACAATGTGTGATGGAATAAGTAGTAACCATATTTTTTTTATTTAAGAAAATAATAAATATCACCAAAGCCATAGGCATTATTATAACATTTATAACTAGGCGGAAATAAATGCCTGGGTTATTTGACAGGAGTATCACAGCACAGGGTTCGAATTGACAGCTTTTCTAACTTATACGGTCATGTACCTTAGTGTATAAGATATAAACATTCAAAAGAGGTTAATGTTATAAGTGTAACAGAGCAAGGAATATAGAGATAACTTAGAACTAATAAGAAATTTTCGAAGGCTAAAAAAATATGTATCTAAGTAAATGTCGTGCGAGAAAGAGGTAGACCGAGGAAATAATGGAAATACATGATGGAAAAAAAAATTATGTGTAAAAGGTGAGAAGTATGAGAAAATTAAGATCATTTATGACGGTTGTACGAGTCTAGACGATGTAAACATTGTTTATATGTAGAAAGTAATGTGTGAAGATCTGTTCGTTTGCTCATCTAAAAATGAACATTGCATAATGGTATGTACGAGTTTGTACGTATTTAAAAATGTTTTATTTTTTCATTAAATTAATAAGTTTATAATGTCTTTAAAATAGGTTTTTCTTAATGTAAAATGTCAGTGCAAACACATTGTTTCTCTTTATGAGCCTGTTGGACATTTTATTACTCACATTGATGTTGAAGGATTCGATAAGGTTTTATTTAATCTGACCCATTTTATGATCAAATGTCGTGTTATAGGTGCCTTACTAAATAAAAAAAATATCCCTGTTTTTGAGGTGATCTCACCTATCAGAGTGAGGCCATCATTATGTTGATCTTTATCATGTTTACTGCAGCCTAAAACACCCAGTAAAACCGCACCCAAACCATTCCCACTTGTTCTTAAGCCAGTAGATGGAAGTCTTCCTCTGCCTCGTTTGACATTAATTTTTCTCTCAATGATCAGTTATTATAATATGTCTTGGGCATTTCATTATGTGACCGACGCACTGCAACTTGCGAAGCTTCATACTTTAAAAAAGTTCGCGGTCTTTATCGAAGAATCTTCTCTGGGTATTGTTAATATGGTGTATCACAAGGGTCTATGTTAGGGCCGTTGCTTTTTATTCTTTATAATATCTCAGTAAACTTATTTAAATGGACGGGTTTTGCTCTCAGGTTTACGTGGATAATACTCTTCTTTAAATAATGTGATCCGATTGACAAAGAAATCCTGAAGCATGATACTTTTAATCACATCCTCAAAAGTTTTAAATTGGATGTCTAAAAATAAATTGAAACTGAATTCAAGCAAAACTTTCTTGATGGAGATGCGTTATCAGTCATAGGCGTTAGTATTTTACCAAAATATTGTAAAAAAATCCTTGGTAACTTGATAGTACATTCTCTTTAGATAGACATAGAGGTTAAATGGTTTCTTTGGATTTCTATAAGCTTAAAGAGTTCAAATTAGTACTTGTGTTACGATTACGACGTGTCACGTCTGGATTATTTTAATTATTTTATTCTGATCTGCCTAAATCACAACTTTCTAGACTTAAATCTGTTTTCATTGCAACTGCTAGACTTACATATGATAGTAGTAAATATTGTTATATTAGCCCGCTTCTAAAAAATGTACATTGGCTCAAATATCGCGAATGGATTGATTTAAACTTAATAGGATGTCACCATTTGTATCTATCCAATGTGTGTCCGAGAGATGTTCCTTCCAAGATATTTAAACTTAATAGGATGTCACAATTTGTATCTATCCAATGTGTGTCCGAGAGATGTTCCTTTCAAGAGATTTAAACTTAATAGGATGACACCATTTGTATCTATCCAATGTGTGTCCGAGAGATGTTCCTTCCAAGAGATTTAAACTTAATAGGATGTCACCATTTGTATCTATCCAATGTGTGTCCGAGAGATGTTCCTTTCAAGAGATTTAAACTTAATAGGATGTCACCATTTGTATGTTATCTATCCAATATGTGTCCGAGAGATATTCCTTCCAAGAGAAGTAAAGCTTTGAGGTCGATTTCGTCTTTATCGAATAAATTGGTTCCGAATCGATCCAACAGGGTGTCTCCAATTTGCAGCGTGAAATAGTCTGCATCAAGTGTTAGAGATATGAATACCCATTTTGAGAGGTCCTGTCAAAGTTCATGATTGTTATGAATAGTACGACATATGCTATATTCCCCCGAATTGTTAGTATCACATATCGGAAGATCTTAAAAGATCAGGTGATTTATTTTGGAGTTTTCAAATCTTCTTCTTCTTGATGTGCCCTGTCAGGTCCCCCCGACGTTGGCAATCACTCTGGCGAAGGCTTCTCTGTCTTGCGCGATCCGGAACAGCTCTTCCACACGTCTCATTCCGGTCCAGTCTCTTATATTTCGCAGCCAAGACGTCTGCCTTCTCTCCATAGTGATATCCTGGGAATGATAATCAGGGTGGTTTCCCGTTGCCTTCCCTGATAGGTGTTTCTGTAGGGGTCACCCTCCCTTAGCCGGGGGGGTCCGGTTTTATGGCGCCGGACACTCGCACATTCATCCTCTCCATCAAATCTATATTTATTTAAAATTTTTAGGAACAATATTTCATCAAAAAAACTATTTAAAAAGCCTAACCTATCAATTTTATTGTATTATTTTAAGTAGTAATTTAGAAACACTTAATTACTGATTCAAAGCAACCGAATTTATTGGTTCTTTCGTACTCAACAAATTACGTTAGGAACTTCCACATTTGGTAATCGCAATGAGTGCTGCCTCTTTCCCAGAATCACCCGCTCATATAGCTTCGATATCCAGAAGATAATTTTTTTACTTTGTATTTTGGAGTAGGTAATAATTGTTATTAATTAATCATTATTCAGTACAAGCAATGACATGTTTTTTTCAACGGGATTAAAAATATCCTCTCGTCTGACTTATTGGTACAAATGATGTGAGTTTATTCTAAATGCTGCACTAGCTTTAAGACATTTACAATTTTCGCTAATAGAGGATCTTCAAAATGGTGCTCATGTTTATCATTCTAAAGTTATTCGTTTCCAAAACCGTCAAATATGCAAAAAGTCAGTAATATAAAATAATAAACCTTTTAAATTTAGTGTTGATTAGGATATAAATGGCAAAACTTTTCAGAGTAATCATTGAAATCAAATAAATGTATCGATACAGAATTCCTTTCGTATGTACTCGTAACATCATAGTACTAGTTGATTGAAATATATTGTCAGATGTTAATATACATTCCAATTTGTATTGTATACAATGAAGTTGTTATATACAAGACAATTCATACGTTAAGTCAAATATTTAATAGTAAACGAATAATAAAGTTTCACATGATAATCAGAAACATAAAATAACGGTGAAACAAAAATGATGACACAAACATTACAAATAAAATCTACTTAAGTTGTAATGCGCAGCATGTGACATATTGGACGAGGAAGTTGGGGAGAATGTAGAGAAAAATGAATATTACAATATATGTGGATTTTTTAAATAATATGATTCAAATCAGCTAAACGATTGCACGAAAACTGAGAGCTGAAAGGCAACATGAAAACAAAAAAAAAACAACAAAAAAAAACCTAAACATGAATTACAGAAAATAACTTGAAAACCTATTAGTAAGTACGTTGTAGTTATAAAATTTGTCTGAAAATGTCGATGTGACTAATAAACCCTTTATTGGCATTCTTACAAACCAGTGAAATTAAATAGTTCTGGAGATACTCGTGCAAGGTTCCATTGCATAGTATTGCATTGCACTGTCGGTGTATACAGTACAACTTGGTTGGCTTATTGCAAAGTGGTAATATCTCCAACTAACCAGAAATATGTTAAAGATGCTTAAGTGAAAACCAAACTGAAATCCTGTATAAAACTATTCTGAGTTCTAGCGGAATTTTAATCCGCAACGTCCGTGTTGGGAGACAGGCATCTTACCAAATAGATCACGGAGGTTGTCAACATGTCGGAAAATAAAATAAAGTGATTGTCACGTGGTTCTTATTGAAGTTGACAGATTTCCTGTTGCAAAATATATGGACCCACCTAAATTTTATTATGAAAATAATTTGTCAGTGATCTTACGAAGCGTAAGTATGAATCGTTTGATTCTGCATACAAAATCAATACCGTGAGCGTTAGCAAGACTACGAGTTTTTTCAGTACCCGTTTCAATCACTCTATATGGACAGTATATATTGAATTCTATAAGTGGCAACGGATATAGATACTGATTAGATCAATTATCTAAGAAATGATGTAGAAATAATCTATAAAGAATCATCTCAGAGATCAAGAACCAGTAGCACGGGGTAAGGCAGCTACAGCAAGTAGATATGCCACGCTTGCAGATTAATTGAATTTACGGAAGCAACATTAGCATATCTCGTAAAGTTTGCCCAAAGCTCCGCTCTTATCTCGACCGCTGGACTGCGGCTGGCGGTACACTCTTACACGAGATGCTCCAATGAGTGCAAAAACTAAGGAGATTTTGATCAAGTATCAAATATGAATAAAATACAAATTATTTAAGATCACTTTGCCACCGGCTATGTGAAGTAATTTCCTCTTTCCATGATCGGAAAGATTTCCATGATTATTAAAGTATTTTAGTATTTACAATATTATAAAAAAATATTAACTCCATTAATTCGGTATTAAAAGTAAAAAAAAACGACCTAAGCAATTTAGAGGATTTTTTGTTTTAATTGTATTGTGTTTTATTACATTTTATTTGATTCATTCTTCTTTGTTTTTGTCATTCAACCAATAAAAGTGTTATTCGGCGTAACGTACCCATAAATAAACATAACAAAAAAAGAACATTTGAAATTTAAACACTCAAAAATTAAGAAAATTAGACATCAAACATTTATACATTAAGGAATAACATTTATACGAGTACTTTAAGGAATACCATTAAAATTAAAGTATTACTAAAATTTATTCAAAAACAAATTCAGTTTTAAGCTTTCGTTATACGAGTATATAGTACATGCGGGCGGATTAATTGTAATCTGGAAATATCTTTCAACCACCAAGAAAGATGTTAAGGGAAAAAACAATATCGAAGGAATAATTAACAAAATCAAAAATAATATTAAAGTATACTTTTTCAAAATTAATTTGAATTTCAAACGACCATTTTATACAGCTCTGTTACGAGAGCAAACTCTCCTCAAAAGCGCTCTAACTCGGGTTTCAAGTCCAATCTTTGTAAACAAATCATATCTGGCAGCTATAATAGCGCCCGAGGGATTCATAAAGCTTTCTTTATATACAGTTTAATCTTGTCGAATCCCCGTCATGAGTTGATTTCCTCCAATCAACAAGAAAAATGTTTATGAGGCCTAAATTGAAAGTCAGAATGAATGTTAGATTGCTTATTTCCACCTTAGATCTGTCCCACTTATAGATAGGTCATCAAAGTTTTGAAATTGAATACGTTGAAGCTTTTAATCGTTTAAAAAATAATTTGGTCACTAGAATTTAATTTATTATAAATGTATATTTGGTTTTATCGTCATTTTCATTACCAAGGGAATCTCATGACAGAGCATCGTATCTCCAATGATAGTCTTTGACGATTCCTTTCCATCCATACCTGTACTTGGCCAGTCCAACTATTTAGGGATCTTCCTCTTCGTTCTTCAATGTTTCCAGTGACCACAAGTCTCTCCAAACTGTGTACTTGGCCACGTGCAATGTGTACAAAGAATCGCAGGACCAGTCTTGAACATACTGTCGACAACTATTGGTGATTCTATTCCTTGCGAATTGACTTTAATAGTAATGCCACAAATCATCCTAGTGTTGGTGGATTGCCTATAAGAAATAAGGCATTAGATAAAATTAATTAATTTTATATCTGATTTAATCAATAGGCCTTTAACATTTTTTCGGTAACGATTTTAAAATTCTTAAAGACTCGTAGATTTATAAATATTAAAATTTATTGAAATCGAAATGCTGCGTAAATTGTAACATTTGGTTAGAAAATTGTTTTTAATGGTTTACCCTTGAAATATAATATGCTCATTTCTATTAAAAAAATATTATAATTAATTCAATTTTCCTTGAAATCAATTAATTGAAAATTCTCGTAAACATCTGAATAAGTACATATAAATTAGTTTCCTAGGAAGTATCAAATGTCTTATAGTTGTTACTGAATTATTAAAAGTGATAATTAAATTATATTATTTACCAAAGGGTTCGGCTTTAGCTTCGTGGAATTTTAAATACTATAAAATTACTAATATTGAAACATACATATCATCACGCCACTTCCCTACTGGGGTAGGCAAAGATGGCAGTCTCTTTCCTATCTCGTCACACATATTTCGACTTTTCCATATTCATATACTTTTTTATATAGCTCCTACGACTTCTCTCACTTCATACTTTTCCTTTTTTCAAAATATTATCCACTTGGTTCATTCATATTTGCAATGTATATTTGTTTGGTATTTTTTCTTCTAGTATGCGACTTACGTGCTAAACCATCTCGGAGTGTTCTCCAATCACCTCACTAAACACATCAGCCTTAAGTTCACATTCATCCCTAATCACTACATTCCGTGTTATGTCATGCATTGTCACCCTACGTATTCTTCTCAGTGAACGCATTTCCTCATATTTATTCGGCTCTTTTTAGTCTTTTTCTACGTCCATGTTTTATTCCCACTCATCAAAGTTCGTACTTAATTACTGTTGTGAACTATCATCTTATCAGATACTGTCCGGATCTAGCATAGTGTATGTTTTAGTGCCCCGTTGATTTTGTTTCCTTTCACTTCACATAATTCGATATCATTAATATTAAAATAAGATTATTATTGC
This sequence comes from Odontocerum albicorne, assembly GCA_949825065.1. Classification (NCBI taxonomy): domain Eukaryota; kingdom Metazoa; phylum Arthropoda; class Insecta; order Trichoptera; family Odontoceridae; genus Odontocerum; species Odontocerum albicorne. Next base: position 12,057,560 of record OX463851.1, read on the forward strand.
ATAATAATATTCCAATAACAACGTAATGTAGTATTCTATATTTCAATAGAATAAATAATTTTAACTTAACATTTGTAAAACTCTAATAGTTTCACGTATTTATTTAACAAAATATAAAAATAGTATTTAATAATGGATAACTTTGTTTTCCTTCTTATAACACTTTTCTGACGACACGTGTGTCTTTCTCCTATCTTGAGGTTTTTTTTTCAGGTGTGATGATAAAGGTCTCGAGATAGGAGGTAGAAACATGTATCGCGATGATAAATGTAATTAGTGAAATAACAAAGTAATTTATTACTAAATATTCTTATATGAAATTCCACAAATTTTAATCCGAATTTTTTGGTAAAATATAACATAAAAACGGTAAATGAACATTAACAATACGACCTCCGTTGCCCATTTAGTAAGATGTCGTCCCACTTGGAGTTTGTGGGTTCAATTCTCGTTGGTGCCCGATGTATTTTTCAAAAGGGTTCCAGTCCAGTTTACACTTACGGTCTCTTTAATTTTTTTTCTGATTTCCGCGTGGCAAAAGCTCGATGAATTAATTGTTCTATAAACATTGAAAGTGTATTAAAATATAACGAGGAAAGAATTAACCTAATTTTTTTCATGTACTATCTATTTAATATCTTTAAAAAATATATTATGACCAATCAAAGGTTTCGGCTTTAAATTTATGGTTATTGTGTGGTGCCATATCAGTACATTCAATAATAATTCCCTTTGTTTTTCCACCAATGAAATGAATCCCCGCGACACGTATTTTATTTCGAGCGGAAAAACATTCTCTAATTTTTTTTCCTTTGAGTCAATAGGCCCCCCTCATTTCCGATGAAAAATAACACAGTTTACCCTTAACATTACTCTCGTAACATACCTGGATTATTCTGTCTGAGGAGAGTTTAGAGATTGGAGTAAGAAACATGTTTCGCAAGGATATTAAAGGAATAAAAGAAAATTATTATTAATTAAAGGAATGAAATAAAATTATTATTAAATATTCTACGAGTACTATAAGTTCAGTTCGTACCAGCATTTGAGCAACATTTTTCATACTTTACCTTTAACTTATTATTTTTTGCTGATTTCGATGTTTCGTCCGTATGGTTTTAGTGCTACTTTTATCTTATCTACACATATTGAAACAAATTATTTTGATCCTTCGAAATAAAATGTATTTGAATTAGGAAACTTCTGCTTGTTTTATAAAAGTAACTTCTCCTAAACTAATTTGAATAAAGGGTTAGCATTGATTCACAAATCACCAGTAGTTCCCGTGAAAGGAAGTGGAAAGAAAACGCAATGTTTGTACATAGAAGCGTGCAGATCTGCACGGAGATTGTCTTAACACCGAGAGGCTGGGAGGATTGTGTTGTCATCTCTGTGTACCGCGTACTTTATGCAATAGATATATGAAACTAGCTCTGTGGCGGGAACGTTTGTAAGAGGATGCTACTCGTTTGTAACTAGGCAATTTAACATTTTGACCTGTGACCATAGACGTTGTTTCATAGAGGATACACCCCTTATTAGATCAACCATGTAATGCATGTAAAATTGTATGATAAATATTTAAGTAATTCATTAAAATTTACATGATTATTTTACTAACTATGAATCTCTGACCTTCTGAATAAAAATCAAGCATCAAGGATACCTCGGGGCTTAGTTACGTTGTTCAATACAAAGTAGTTTTTACAAAGTAAAACACACATTCCACTCCATTCACAGAATATTTAAAAGATGATTTGTGTGAATACGCTGGCAGTTTATTAATTGTACATTATTTATCGTACCAAATTGCACCAAATATGATGTCTCGTTCAGTACAATGGAATATTAGGCCGAAATTACTATCATAATACAATACCAAATATAAATCTACCTCAGTTACCAAAGTTACCAAAGCTTAACCTCTCAAAATTATCCAAAGTTGAACAATATCTTACAATTAACCTTAGTAACCAAAAGCTTAACAACACCTCAAAACCTACTTCAGTTACCAAAGTAAAATAACACTTTTAAATGAATCTAAATAAACGAAGCTTAACAACACCTCAAAATTCATCCTGGTAACCATAGCTTAGAATTTTAGATTAAAAATACTTTTAATAAATTTTAGTAAAACAAAAATTTATCAATTTTATAAAAATCTTTTACTGATCTATTTTTATTTGGTGATGCACCTTTTCCTTTCATATAAATTGAAAACTTTTTGTTATTCTTACGAGTATTTTTCCCCTTATCCAGATATTCATGAAGGGTTGAAGAAATTGCAGCTTATTTTTCATTAATGGATGTTTTCCGCAGCATCTCTTGCTAGCTAGTGTGGTAGTCAATGGTTTAAAAATTTAGTGGCCTGCCTTTATTATCTTAGCTAAGATTTTTGTACTCTGCTTAGTAATGGTTTTGTATTCAGGGCTTTATGTTTATCTTCAAATCGTTCATCATTATATGGAACGACTCGTCGCATAGAATGAGTTTGTTTTTCTTTCCAACTAAAATAACTTTTAGGGTTTTCTTTATCAAGGATACCAATAAGGCTGTAATTTTTCGTTTTTATATGCATCCAGTGTCACGCACTTGCCATTGAAGTATGTTTATTATGTTATGAAATGTTTATAGGCACCGGTGATTATTAACAGCGCAAAGGACAGTACATCATGTGCGCGAGCATTATTAAAACATAACTGCGGGCGCTGTATGGTACTTTATCTCGTAACGACGTATAACTATATCAGAATTAGGGACTGCACCTTACCATCATGTGGCGGCTGACGAAATTGCGCCCGACGATGACAATCTAGCGATACGATGCATATAATGTGAACGGGTATACAACCCACGAAATCATTTTTTAAGTTATTTTTAAACAATAAATAAAAATGTTTAATCATAATTACGGTTATTATCATTGTGTGATGATGACACGCTTGAGTTTGCAGTTCCACGGACTGCTGAATTTTTATGGGATAAGTGATTAGCTGATTTTAACAGATTGTGGGCTAAAATGAATCGTTTTTTGGATGATGATGTTTAAGTGGTTTGAAAGGGAAGAGTAAAACCAATTGGCAAGTAAAGCAATCTGGTTTCCCACTAATGGCAATCTAGTGTCATTGTGCAGTATATATTTCGTACATACCAAGGAACTCCGACCGCCATGCGAAGTGCCTTGTTTAGTATGATTTATGATGTTTGAAGATATGTAGGTGCTGTTGTACCGCAGATGGAAGCAGTGAATGTGATTATAGGTCTTATGATCGTTTATATGTAAAAAGTTTATAATCTACCGATAACTTCAAGGCCAATAAATATAAAAAGCAGCGAGAGAACCTTGAACTTTTGGGTGATGTTGCAAATAGGTTGACTCTAATGGTGATTTCAGGGTTTTTTATTTCAATTGTATAGGATCTTTTGGAGTATTGTACCTCGTGTTATGACTTATTATGCCCATACCTGGACTTCATAAGCCTAACGACGTGGTACAACTCTCTGAAGGACATAATACAATTAACGGTCAATATATTAACAAAAAAAAATACACCAGCAAAAGGCGTTATTAATATTTAAATAAAGTCTTACTATATTAACATACAAAAACATTCCGTTTCGTTAAAAACATAATAAAGACATATATGTACCATATAAGAAACATAAGAAAGGGATATATAAACATAAGAAACATAATGTAAAAACTGTATAAATATAAATCTATGTTTGTAAAAAGAACTTATTCATTTATTCAATTTACTTCAAATAAATTTATTGCAACGTAACGATTTGTTCCTACCAAGGAAAATGCCTGATTTAAAGATAGTCTGAGTACCTTTTATTGCGTATAATCAAAACCCAAGAAGACAAGTGGTCTCATGAACTCAAGAAGGTCACGAAATATATTGTTCGCATAAATGGTTCTGAAAAATATAAAATAGACACCTCGAGATATTTTTTGCAGCTTAATTTAAAATGAAAAACGTATCAAACATTAATTCATCTTTTGGTTGCTCTAAAAAAATTGATTATCAAAATGAAAAAAAAAATGTTATCCAATTATACGATATTTATACTTGGGACTGTCGACATATCCTCTTAATTGTGCATGTTTAGAATAACACGGAAAAAATGTGATCAAATAAGTTTTCTCATTTCACATGATATCATCACGCTCCATCCCGGATCCTCAAAGACGTGCAGCCTCAATAGTGATCCTCTTGCGGTACAACGAAATTTGGTTTCCAGCCCCAGCCAATACATCATGTTTAATAAGGCCTTATAATGAATGGCAATATACTCAACCACAGAACAAGTCATTCATATTATATGTACTATACATCCTTGAACGAGGAACAAGTTCTTCGGAACCCGACTTTCCGAGTTTAATTTTATGCATTATATATTGTATTATTGATAGAGCCTTTTCACAATAATGATTATCAATTGTTACGAAGAAATTTAATACTTGTTTGCGATTAAGTTTTCCTGCTGGATTCACAAAGATATGTGTATATAAGCTGTGTTATTGGGTTCTTGCATATATTTCAGATTTAGTATCTTATAAAAAAAAAAATTAAATTGTACAGAATATTATTATAGCAGCCAATAAGTGCCTTTCATTTTCTGAAAAACACATTATTAAATTTACATTTAAACTTGAGTGCTGAAATTTGACATTCAATTTTTACTTTACTACTGTTTTATCTTTTATTAAAAGTCATTTAATTTTTAGTAAACAGATGCAATATTAAAGGAGTTCGGTATTTTATAACCTATTTGAAAATAATTACCTGTATAACTTAATATACTTACTAAATGCAGGTTTAATATTAAAATAGGTTCTTCCCCTAAAATTAAATCTCTTACTTTATGGCAAAGAAATATCTCTGAAGTCGACTACATTTGAAAAGTGGCCTCTCTTTCTCAAAGAAAACGTAAAAATCATAATGTAAACATTTCTTTTAATTTGTCTCTTTTCTGTAAATAAACTAGAACATACTGTTTTGTATTACACTTTTGTTGTATATAGTATAACCTGACAGATTTATTGCCATGTGACAATCTCTATCATCCAACCAAAAACGTGTTAAAACAAATTTAAAGTTGTACCAGACTCGACTTTTAAAAAAAAAAAAAAAGAATCTGGATACTAACGATTCGAAATATAAGTGTTAAAATTTCTGTGTTTTTGTTCTTATTTTTTAAAACTTTAAAGTAAGTTTTTGTTATAAAGATTCTATTTTTTAACTCACTTTGAATTCCAATTATTTATTATTTTACCCATTTAAAAAAACCTATCTTTAAAATCAATTACGTTTGAAATTTATGAGTTTATGAAGAAAACATTTTTATGAAGAAAAAAAATATCTCGAAAAATCAAATAGTTGCTTGTGAAGTACTCGTACTTTTACCAAATTTTTACATAAGAAGTATTGTATTTAAAAAAAATAAATTAATTTTGAAAACCTGGGCCTCACAATGGGACTCACGAGTGTAAATTATTGGTTTTTGTTAAAACAATTTCTGTAACTTAAAATTTCAATTTACTCATGTAATGCGTCGGGTAAAGGCGCCGAGCCCGGCCAGCTCGTGATTTATACCAATCTCAGAGTGATTAATACTGGATGCTCAAACTCAACTATTCCGGGCATTCGTACATTGCACTTGTGAGAGCCCCTCGGACACTTTCCTAAACAAATATTTCAGACATAGTTGATGGCTAGTATAATCCTAATGGGCAACTAACTATTTGAAATAAAATGTTACAGCATTCAAATGTAGAGCATTGCCTTATCTGCCATAATTGGACGTAAAGATGGATAAAAGATCATACCCAAAACCTTTTCTAATTCGTTTAAACTATTAAATGAACTCTATCCTCTATATGTGGAAAATATATTGTATACTGTAACACTTTCGTTGTATAGGTATAGTACAACCTGGTACATTTATTGCCATTTGACAATCTCATCCAACAAACCAGAGAAAATATTTAACAAGTCTTAAATCGAAACCCAAACGGATCTCTTTTTAAAATAATGTGAATCGAATATATGTGTACAGCCCTTGAGCTGGAAGACAAATGTTTAACTAGGTCATGGAAGTCATAACGTGTGTTTCTCTGTTCAAATACAATGTATTTATATATTTATAATGTTTCCTAAAATATCTTGAAATAGGAAGATAGTGAGTTATTAACTTTTTTTAAATATGATCTAATTTTATATACTTTTAAATTATATCCAATATTCAAATATAAATTTCACCGGCGGATGATGCTGACCTTAAAATAGTTTCATAAAATTTTAGCAAGTAATTAGTCAATGAAATTGACAAAGTCAAATTATAATAATAAGGCATATAGAATTATGAATATAGAATTAAACTATCAACAATTTATTATTTTAATGATTTAGTTTCAGTTACTCATGATGGATAAACGAATTATTTAAAGCTCTTAACACATTGCATATTTGTAAATTGTCTTAATATTTCGTACTAGCTTAATTCATTTTGAATACATTTATTTCCACATAACAGTTTTAAAATTGGAGTTAAGTCCCATTGTGCGAGTGTTTCTATTGATAGCACATCACATCACAATTGAGATGCAATTACCGGCCGTAAATAACAAAACGTGTGACAAGGATGTCTATCAGGACCAGAGATGATTGTCCAGCATCACCTATTATATCAGTCACCTCTCCTGACAGATGGGCTATAAATATTGCGATAAACCATTGCAAATAATCTATTGCCAATCACGAAAAGTGAATTCCAGACCTGTATTGTGTCGTGGTCCGTGATAGTAAATGTGTAAATGCAATATCAATTTGTCCAATGATTGGTAACAGTTAAGTGTTTTATAACTATATTATCAATAATAAAATAATGTATATCATAGGCACGTTTTATATAAATAAACAACCAGAAATGTATATAGGAAATAATCACTAATATCGTAATGAACGTGCCACAATTGCATAATATATGTTAGCTCTTAGCGTAATGAGCGTGTCACAATTGCATAATATAACACATGTTAGCTCTTAGCGTAAAAAAAATCATTAGTAATCAAAATAGCCTAAAAAGTAAAAAAGTTTTCAAATTCATAATATAACTTTAATATTGATTGAAACTTGAATTGATAATTCTTAGATGAGGCTCTCAGACTACTCTATAGTATGCTGGTACGAGTATGTAGCAAGTTATCTTAGATGAGGCTCTAAGACTACTCGACAGTATGCTGGTACGAGTATGTAGCAAGTTATCTTAGATGAGGCTCTCAGACTACTCTATAGTATGCTGGTACGAGTATGTAGCAAATTATCTTAGATGAGGCTCTCCGACTACTCGACAGTATGCTGGTACGAGTATGTAGCAAGTTATTTTAGATTATTGATCAGTTTTGTAATACTCGTGAGATTAATTACTCTTGAATGATGGAGAAAGTTCAAAAGATTTTTTGGTTTGTTCAAAGGGGTGTGCGGTTTCTACCCGTGGCTTTATCCTAAAAGGTTTCTTCTAAGCATGTAGATACTATTTATAATTAATACTATTTATAAAAAAACGTTTAAATTTTTGACAAAAAATTAAAAAAGTAACTGCTTGTTTGGTTCGGTAAAACTTTAATCTGTTTAAATATCCTCAGTTTTAATATATTTTTCATTTTAAATAATTTTATGCTGTTTTTATCTAAAGGGCTGTTTAAAATTTTCAATATATAGTAATTAAAGAATGATTTGCCCAACATCGTTAGAAGCGTTAACTCTTTTGACAAAAATGAATTAAAGCTTATTTAATATTACTTTGAAATGTGATGAGAGCCTCTTACCAAACTCGATCACGGCAATAATCGTTCATATTTCATTGGTATTAAAAAACAACAAAATTTCAATTCCTCTGTTAAGTGAATGACGTTGGACGCCCGCCCTCTGATCGTTGCAGTATTATGCTCCATTAAACCCCAATAAATAACGGCCATGTCCGCAAAGCAGATGGTACCGCTTGCATTTGTGACATATTGATTCTGTGTTTCAATCATTTTAAATTATCGCCTTGTTGGCTCTCACACAGAGAAAGCAGTCGGTCACACAAAGGGAAATAATTTTGCTCAGCGTTTTGCAAACGATCGACCAAAGATCGTGAGAAACTCTATCAATGGGTTGTAATGATATGCTCATGTAGGTTTGATTTCTGTATAAATTGACGGTCTAGTCATATTGACACGTTATTTAATACTTTTTCAATGGTTTATTCGATTGCTTAGAACATACTATTTTAGTCACGCAACTGCACAGAATACATATTCCATATTCCAGAAATGCAATTTTGTAAGAAAACCGAAATTGATGTAACGTTGTATATATTATAAAATGTCTCAAAATCAACAAAAAGCTGCAACGAGCCAAATGATCCAGGTATTAGTATAAAAATCTGTATCTATGTTTCAACGTCTACTATAAGTCCGATTTTTAAGAATTTTGGTTTTCCCAATAACACTCTTTAGCATGGAGACATTTAGGAAAAAAGAAGGATTTTTTCAGATGCTGGTGCAAAATACTTCGCATTTCATAGATTGCAAAGTAAAAAAAATGCTGTAAATGATATCCAGTAAGAACATACTATATTTTTTTTAATATGTCTATAGAAAAGATAAACGCAGTCTGGAAAATCCGATGGTGACTGTAAATGTTGATGGGCGGTGAGCAATAAATAGGATGGTCTCTAACAAGATGATATACCAAATAAAATGACTTGTTCTTCTAGTAAGGAGATGATTGGTTCCTCAGAGTTCATCACTTGCTAGTGTTGAACTTTTTGGCTCAGGAACAGGAATGAGTGGAGTCATCATTTGGCCTCTTCTACATTCATACACCTTCTCACACAACTCTTACGATTTCTCTGACTTTTTGCATATCCTCCTTTCAAAATATCATACACTTGATCCAACCATACTTTCCTTGTTCTTCCTCTACCACGCCCTCCACTCACATTTGCGATGTTTATTTGTTTTATTAATCTTTCTATATTAATTCGTTCTGCATCCCCAAATCATAGCAGAAAGCTCTTCTTGATCTTACTTAAAACATTATTCTTAAGTTCACACTCGTCCATGATCACTTCATTCCGTATTCTGTCATATATTATCCCCTCATGTATTTTTTCTACAGCATTAATTCGGTTCCTTTCAGACTTTCCAATAAGTCTTGTATATTCATTTGTTTTGAGTATCCAATACACATCTTCTAATAAAAAAATTATCTTAGATAAACAAAAATAATGTGTTTTGAAGTTTGCAAACTACTAAGACGCTTGCTTATAAGGAACAATATAGTCAGATAATATTTCTTAAAAAAAAATTCGGAGATGGCCATCTCTAATTTTAAATATGCAGACTAAGGATGGCCAAGTAATTCGTTATAAATACGTAGTAATAAAATGACTCGAGGAATATATAGAAACATAGTATTCATAATTTAAAGCAAACATAACTCATTTTTAATCTTCCTTTTCAAAAAGTTAATTTAATGATGAAATTATACGAATATATCTCGTTTTGCTAAAATGTTAAAATTTGTTGCTTCATTAATTAAAGTTTTTTTTTTAACCTGGCGAGTTTATTGCCACGTGGCAATCTCTTCTAACCAACCAGAAAGATGTTTTTTATAGGCCCTAAGTGTTAACCACACTGGAATCCTATTTAAAAAAAATCTGGGTTCCAGCGGGGATCGAACCCGCAGCCTCCGGATCCGCAGACAAGTGTCTTACCACCAGACCACGGAGGTCGTCGGTTGGTTCATTATTGGTAAGATATGATACATTCCATAAATAATTTAAAAAAATCGAGTTCCAAGAAACAAAAAACCCAATGAATGAAATTTCGATAAAAAATTTCAATCTAAAAATATTAAATTTTCTTTAATTGAAAAAAAAGGTAGTTTTGATTGTATTGTGGTAGGTCTAATAAAAATGATCAAATAAATTTTTATTAAGATAATTATATTCACTGTGTATGGTATAAGTTCTTATAGATTAAAAAAAACATTTTCAAAAACATATTTATTTATGTAATAGTTCTAAACAACTGTCATTAAAAATCAGCGTGATATTGTTAGAAATTTTAGAAATACGTTAAAAAGGTGAATTATGAAAACGACATAATATCTTCAATAATATAAGAAATAAAAGTATTTTCAAAAGGTTCAAGTTTAGCTACAAAACATATTTTTGAAATCATGGAATTGTGTTGTTGTGCCTTCGAATAACGTATTTTTTTTAAACTAGTTCCAGTCAAGTCCTAGTTCAAGCACGTACTTGATTGGTTGATTGTTCCAGGGACAGTTCAGTTTTATATAAAAAAAGTAAGTGCCTAGAAATTTACTAATTATCCTTAATGAAATACACTAAATATGGATAGGCATTTTGTTTTTTTATTTGAATTTCAAAAATAGTTTTTGGGAATGGAAAATCGCGCCTTAAAAAACCTCAAAACATTTGTCTTAATTTTCTATATCAGATTCTTTCAGTGTTCATTCTAGAGAATCAATATGAAAATTTTTGACATATGACCCAGTGAAATCACTATAACTGTATATTATTTTTTTTTGTGTAATATTATTGTATATAAAATTCAACATTCAAAATGTATATCTAAAGCATGTGTATAAAAAGTATTATAAATTATAAACAATATTGATATTGTAAAAACAACATATTGCATTTTTCGGTTAATTTTTTCTCCTTCACATGTTTAGTACATTTTTCCTTCCAATAAAATAACATTGATGTAAACTTTTTAATAATGTATAACTTGAACTTTTAATAAAATTTGGTAAAATATATGTGGTTTAAAAACTTGCTGTGTTGAAACTGTAGAATTTGACAAATCTTTTGAATGAACAAATTTTCACAACTAGTGCGCCAAACGGCTTGCACCGCCCCCGCCGTTTTTAACAAGGAAATCACTTCGTGTCTGTTAATCACGAATTATTCAAATTAAACGATTGGTTTAGGGGCAATCCGAGTAAATTAGCCTCGAAAGACAGGCGCGCCCGCGGATGATTGACGCCGTCCAGCGGCCTCGGCGGGTGGTCCGGCTATTGAGATGTTGAAGGTGTGCTCGACTGGCCATCCTCTGGGCTCATGGTTCGGTTGTCAATCAGACTTCAAGAGATTCATCACCTGGGGAAGATAAAACAAATACATATCTCACGGTGGATATTTGACGTATTTGGAATATATTAAGGGTGTACGTTCAAAACTTGGTAGATGAATTCGATTGATAATGAATTTAAAAAATCAAGAAAAAAACGTTGAAAAACAGACTCAATAAAAACAACGATTTTGAACGTGACAAAGGAAAAATATATTATATTAAAATATTAGACGTTTTATTTATTTTTCTCTAGGGTTATTGAATTGAAAATTATATTAATGGAACAATTTTTTTAAGTAAAATATTTTTATGACGTATGAAAACTTGACAAACGTTACACACCAATGTTAGACTCGCTCCGTCCTTGGCATGCTTTAAGAAGCTACTGAAAAAACTCTTAATTTCTAGTCTGTAACATAACGTGTTTCACTCCTGATTTTTCAATTCTTTTCCACCATCCCTTCCTTTTCTTTTGATTGATGACATCTCACTTTATATGAAAAGAAATGTTCGGGTGATTGTCCGTCTTTGTGGGCGTGTGCTTATGTATGTGTGCATGGATTTTGAGTTATTTGATTTTTTTTTGCGACCATGTAACTTGCTTCATTTACTTTTGTCATGTTGGTTGGAAGAGATTGCCGCCTGCCAATAGTCTCGCCAGATTTTATTTGCAATAAAAGTTTTAAATTATTTTTCATGTCATTTGACATAATTATGTTGCATTTTAATAACTAGAGGCTTAGAAAATATAAACAAATGGTTTTTAATTTAATAATAGATGTTTAATTTATCAAATACACTATAATACATTGAGAATAAGAGAAATTTAGAAACGTTAAAACCTTAATACGTATAACTTTGAAAAAAAAATTCTTTTTTTAATAGCATTAGAAAATCGCTTCCATACACATGTTTAATTTTTGGGATCTGATTTTCTAATAAGACTTACGAGTATATACGGATCAGAAGAAACCAATAAATATTTAAATAAATCGTAATTTGTCCTAACACGCAAAGTTTTTAAAGTGTGATGTTGGCTAATTTTTCTAATTTCTTTATTTTTGGCCTCTGATGCCTCTTCAGACATTTATCCAACAGGAATCAAACAAGAATCGATGATCTCAGCACCGTGCGTCAATATTTTGTGCAAGACTGCAGGCATATTGTACCACGAGTATAATGATATGTTTAACATTTTTGTTTCCTTAGCGTAATTTTAAAATTATGCCAAATATCGGTTACAATTATGCTCTCTACTTCTGGATAACAATTGTTTTTTCTCTTCTAAAGCCCGATCATATGATGGATATAAATTGACACCTCTTTCAGAAGCTTCCTGTTGGATATTTTTATACTACATTATCGTAAATTTGTTTGCATCGAACAATGCTAAAGCTTCTTCTGGGGAGTGAGGATTTTGTGTTGGAGTTGTGAAAATTTGTTCCTTGGCCTTTTTATAACTCGTTCTTCTTCTTGGTGATGCAGTCAATATTTCTTGTATTGAATTTGCCCCATCACGTCTACCACTGCCTCGAACACTAACTGCAGCTTCATATGTCAATTCTTCCTTCTCGTAGCTGGTAACCAAATCACGTACTTTTCTCCTTTTTGATTCGGATGAACATTCTCGAAATATTTTAGCTATTAGGCCTGCCTTATTAATTGTCTGCATTGGAGAAGAAAAATCTAGATATTCACAAAACCAACGTTGGTAGAGTTTTAAAAACAAATTCAAACGTCTTTGTTTTTGCACCCATTTTTGACGAATTTTCTCACATTCGGTTTTTACAAAAACTTTTAATCTTATAACTTCTGCTTCTTTATCATCTTGAATATTGTAAAACCTTTTTACAAAATCATAAACACGCTGAATGCGGTGTTTCGAAGGGTTAGAACACCATACTTCAAAAATACTAATTCTTGTAAGTCTGGTCCTTATAACAAAAAAAATATATATTTAAGAAATCGCACAAAGTTGCAGTAAATGGCAAGGCTTTTTATTTAAAGAATATATAAGATTATTTTTTAAACTTAGTGTCATCCTTGCGACATCTTGCACATAACCTTACATCTTGTTAAACTTTGAACTCAATAAAATGCATAGGATGAAATTTCATGAATTTGTTATTGTTATAAAAATAATCTATTGTTTAAATAAATTAATATAATTATGACATAAATAAATGAATAAACACCTGCAGAACACGATGCCATCACGAAAATTGTTTTCAATATTTCTTTAAAACACTGTTAACATGCACAAACTTCGGAATTCAGAAATGTACTAATATAAATATTTTATACCTGCGACACAACGCGTCACTTTGTCCCGTCATAAAAAATAAAATAAGGGTTTCTTGAAAAATCTGGCAATTTAATCTTATCAATAGGTTTGTTTGACACACTAAAACGGCATTTTTATGTGAAGTATTGATTTTCATTTTTAGGATTTTGTCCCTCTAGATTGGTCAATCCGAAAACTGTGCGCCCCAACCATTTCAACTAGGCTGCTTTCGAGTATTTGCGAGCAAAGTAAAAGACCATTCACTTCAAAGATGAACTCTCTTGTTCCTGTAAAAAATCTATACATACTAAGCCAGTTTTTATTGTACAAAAATGACTCAATGTTTATTTTTACTTTGTGATGACTATTTAAAAGTGTTGAATAACTCTGAATATTTCAGTCACTTTTTTTTCAGTTGATAAATAACATACACTAATAAATAAATAATTTAAAGATTTGTTTTCGAACAGTTTTGTACTTTTTAAAATATATATTTTGATAGTGGTAATGTTAAGTTAAACAATGTTAAACCCTTTATCTCATAGATTGAGAAAATATAAATTCTATGAAAAAAATATGTTTTTACTACGTCCCTGATATTTTATCTCCCACTTACACGCCAATTTAGAGTAAGGTTAATTTTCCATCTGTGTAACATCGAAAGATATCGGAAAAATCTAGATTATTAATAGAGACAAATTGTCGTTGCGCCCGGGCCCGATAAGCGCCTACCTCTTCTCATCCTAGCTATTCATTATTATTGGTTGCGTTATCTCAGTAATAAATTCAAATTACCGTATTAACAATACGGATACCGATCTCGTTTACAGTGTTTTTTGCCGAGACCGCGGCGCAGCGGCCGCATCCCCTCGGAGCATGTTGGCGCATTATCTTGGTATCTGCCGCAGAACGCGGTAAGCGCAAGTATAGTTGTGTACTGCTAGCACAATACAATAAGTTTGCTATGAAGCTGGTCGACAAAGCTCACAACAGGGATAGTGAATCTTTAGTTATTTAATTTATTTTCTTTTTGAATTTTATCGCTTTAAGACATACTTGCAGCAAACTCACTTCAGTATCGCATAAAAATGTACTTTTTAAATATTCTAATTATTTTTACAAGATTTGTGATGAGGTTTATTTGAAGAGCGTGATGTTGAAGAACAAGAGCTTCGGTCCAACTAATCGGACCTTCGGGCTTAGGATCATTAGTTTAAGTATGTACTCGCAGGTATTCATCGTACGTGTTAGCAAAACTACCGTACGGGGAGAGTGAATCATACTCGCACAAGTCATGGGCGTGCAAATATTATAACCAGACGAATTGATTTATTTTGGTGTCATTGGTAATCCAATCTCAACCTTTTGGTAGAAGACAAACATCTTAACCAGTAAGTCACAAGAGCTGTTGAATAGTTAAATATCAGAAAATTATATTTTCGTAATTAATCCTGTTTCATTCTTGAACCATGGATATACGAGTATGTCATGAAATATGTGCGTTATTTTCTAATTGGTTTGGTTGTTGAATACATCGAGCACAGCTTTCCTTATATCAAAGTAAACATGATAAAACTTGATTTTTTAACGATTGTCTGCGAGTTTTTTAAACTGGTTTTGTAGTTAGAAAAAAAGTTTTGTAGCTGGAAACAAAATTAATGATGCATTAAAACCTTTAAACTCGAACCGGACAATTATTAAAATCTGCTAAGATGATAGTCCACAACAGTGGGATAGTACCAATTTTGATATATGGAAGTGAAACATAGACGTAGAAAAAAACTAAAAGGAGTAAAAAAATGCTACAAATAAAGTTGTGTGCATTGAGAAAAACACATGAGATGGACAGGTACGACAAAATGCGGAATTAAAGTATACTTACGGCCGGTATGTAATGTAATACCAAAAAATACTATCTGAAGAACGAATTAATTAAGAACGGCTAACATAAAATATAGAGTGCAATGTGAGTGAAAGGTGTGGTAGAGGAAGACTAGAAAAGTATGGTAAGATCAAGTGAATGATATTTTGAAACAAGGAAATGTCAAAATTCAGAGAAATCGTGGAAGTTGTATAAGAAGGTGTACGAGGGCTGCTACTTAAGTTTTGAGACAGTCAAGTAAAAATAAATATTTATAATCGAAAATGGCTTTATTGTTTTTAAAAATACTCTTCATGAAGATCAATACACTTTTGCATGCGTTTGAACCAATTTTCGAAGCACCTTTTCCACTCTGAATGAGGTAACTTCACAACATGCGTTTTGAACGAATCAACCGCTTCTTCAGGCGTCGAAAAACGTTGACCTCGCAATTTATTTTTGATGTTCGGGAATAAAAATAAGTCATTGGGTGGCAAATCAGGGCTGTACGGCGTTTGCTTCGAAGTGCTTCGTGCGCGAACAACTTTTGTTAGATTTAGCTCGTCTTGAAAGACCCATACAGTCGACTGCTATTTAGTTTCTAGCTCATATGCATAGATCCATGATTCGTCGCCTGTCGCGATCTAATAGACGTCTTTTGAAGCACCGCGATCGAATTTTTTCAACATTTCTTTGGACCAATCGACACGAACCTTTTTTTGAGCGATTGTCAAATTATGCGGTATCCAACGTGAACAAATCTTTTTGACGGCCAAATGTTCATGCAATATTTATTTTATTTTATTAACGACACAACAGTTTCTGTATATACAGATGAACATGTGACAGGTTATACAAGTACGAGTACTTAAAATGATTGACAAAAAATACAAAACTTTTTAAACTAACATGAATATACAAAAGCAGTACTAATAATATATTACAATCATTGTTTAATATTATTTAATAATTATATGTATATTTAAGTTCAATATATGTATATATACCATAAAATATTAGCAAACTTCACCAAGCAGACTTACGTAATTGTCAGAGACTTATTTTATGGTATAGAGGTAAAGAACTTAGATTTGTTTTTAGTGGAACAACGCTTACATACAACAAAAATTGGATTTTTTGAGAATTTTATGGACAGATCTTGAGATATAAAAAAACACATGGGCTCACTTGTAGAACGAGATGCCAGTTGCTTTGCAGAATTGAAACCTTCCGCATCTTGATGCAGGGTTACTCATCTCCAGAGGCAAAGTGTTGTCCTTAATGTTTCGTTTATACTAGGTTATTTATATTAATAAAGGAGAGGACAAAGTTAGTAGCTATTTCTAAATATTGTTGTGATATTCTGACGAATACTATATATACTTATATTAAAAATATCTCAATTGTTGCAAAACTCGTTTCCAAGTTTTTGCATACGAATTATAGTGGAGTTGATTTTATAATTAGTATAGCAATTTTTGGTATAAAAGGGATTGAGCTGTCTTGTGGATCTAGTGGGAATACGAAATGAAATGCTTGCGAGTAAGTGAGGTGCATCAATGACTGAGTGAATGATTTTGTAAAGCAGTACTATATCGGCTGTTTTTCTTCTGTCACACAGCTTCAAGAGTTTCATTGCATTTAATAAGTTGGGATAATTTCTTTGTTCATGTGGTATTCCAAGTTTAAAATTTATGAATCTTAAAAATTTGTTTTGTACACGTTCTAAAGTTTGTGCATGGGTGGTGTAATGAGGATACCATATTGATGAGTTGTAGTCAAGGCGGCTACGTACCAAAGAGCAGTACAGCAGTTTTAATGTTCGAAAATCCAAGAAATGTTGGGCAGTTCTTAGTACAAATCCCAAGATTTTTTAACTCTTCCGAGTGATTTTGTTCACACGTTCTATAAATGAAAGTTTTTCATCAAATATAATTCCTAAGTCCCTTATAGAAGCTACACGTTTTAATATACGAGTATATATTGATTTAGCGAATATTCGTGATAACTGGATTTTTATTTCTATAAAAACTAATGGACTCACATTTACTCAGGTTTAAGTGCAGTTTATTGCTGGTACACTATTGTTGTAATTTATTTAAATTTTCTTGTAATTTAAGGCAATCAGCAGTATTATTTATGACTTTGAACATTTTTAAATCATCAGCAAAAAGTAAAATCTCTACATCACTAAGTGAGTCAACTATCATTAACGAATAAGAGAAATAATATTGGTCCTAGATGCAATCCTTGGGGTACACCGCTTGTAGCTGTAAAGGTATATAAAAGACAACCATCGATTTTGAGAGTAAGTATTCGATTTTTAATGTAGCTTTCGATCCAGTCTAAGAGCGGGCTGACTATTCCTAAAGCTCGTAGTTTATTTAATAGAATATTATGTGATACTTTGTCAAACGCTTTATCGAGTCCACTTGTTTTCCATTTGACAACGAATTGAAAACAAAGTTTTCATATTCGAGTAGATTAGTCAGTGTGGATCTACCTGAAATAAATCCATGCTGTTGAGTGATAATAATTCTGCGAATCGAATCAACAATTGTGTCTAGGATAAGACTCAAATAATTTAGGAATCGTCGATTGTATACAAATCGGTCTATAATTTGAAACATCGCTTTTGTCACATTTTTTGTATATTGGCGTGAGAAAACTTGATTTACTTATGGAAATGAATGTATGCGAGTGGAACTAATGCCCAAACATGCCTCAATCTCACGATAAGTCACATGACGATCTTGCAATATCAGTTCACGCACATCATCGATGTTTTCTGGCCCAACAACCAATTTTGGTCGACCTTCACGAAATTCGTCCTGGAGTGAACTACGACCACGATTGAATCCGGAAAACCAGCGAAACACAGCGGCCCGGGATAGTGTTTTATCACCAAAAGTCGAAGAGAGTTGATTGGCACACTGTTGTTGAGTTAGTTCACGTCGAAAATCATAAAAAATCATAGCGCGAAAATGTTCACGATTCAATTCCATTTTTGGCCGAGATGATTTTTTCAAGTCACCGTAAACAACACAAATAGTACTTGTATGACAAAACTTTCTGAGCACGTATACCATCAAAAACGTCAAACTTTAAGATGCTGATGTCAGATTTGACGTATCTACACTGGTGTTGCCATTTCTCAAAACTTAAGTAGCAACCCTCTTATGGATGTAAAAGTGAAAGATATGTATCGTGCTAGGGAAGTCTGGCGTTCTCCCCTCTCTGCCTATCTCGACCGGTAACATCACAAATAAGTGTAATGCTTATAGATAAATTTATGACCTATATTTTTATTATTCCCAATGGATATCCTATGCCAGGAAGGCCGCCTAAAAGGGGAAGAAACAGCTGATGCTCTGCCACCCAAAAATGATTTTTATAACGACAGATCCAAGTTTTTCATCAATATGTAAAAGAAAAATACTCTAATTATGTAATAAATGAAACTTATGTGTACTTAAAAGACATATTTTAATTAAACGTTTAGCTCTACATTATTTTGTTCTATGTTTTTTCAAAGCTTTTTTAAAATAATAAATATGATTAAAGTCATAGGTATCCTTATACCCCCGAACACTAGGCGAAAAAAATGGCTTTGTTATTTGAGGCAAGTAGCACAGCGCTGAGTTCAAACCGGCGATTTTCCGCAAGGAAGTCAGCGTGTTACGTTACCGCGCGACCATGTATCTTTTGTAAACTAAATTTAAAAAAAAATTCAACGTGTTCATCTTTATATATGTAAATGTTGTATTTTTTTGATAACCAGATAATTAGAACTAAATACAGTCATTGGATGTATATGTTTACCCAGTGGCAACGGAGATATATAAAATGGATAATATTCGTAAAATGGCAAGAAAAACGTAGCAGCAATTGGTAATAGAGACATTTTGAGAAATTATGCTAAGAATTACATATGTTCAGAAATAAACTTATAAAAAGGTCGAGAATGATGATGCTGATTTTCTCTCTTGTTTAATTGCCCTAAATTTGTTACCAAAGCCTCGATATTTTAAACTTTGTATGACTTAATGAAGAAAAACTAATAATTTGTTATAAAAAAACGTTATGAATACAATGTATCAATAATTGTATTTTACGAAAATTTTATCATAAAAAATCAGTTGTTATTATCATCATCACACCATGCCCCATTGGGGTTAGCAGGGAGAACAAATCTCCACTTTATCTGTCCTGGCACACCTATTTTTCTTCTGCCACGTTCATCTACCTCGTTATGCATACTATTATATTATACATGTATAAAGACTTTTCACCATTTTCTTTTTAAGAATTTGATTATTTTTTTCATGCTACATTTTTCTAGGTCTTTTTTAACTTTTGGCACATTTTAAACTTCTTGTACATATTAATTTTGTACAATGTATAACAATGTGAATAAAAGGTTTTCAATATTATTTTGCGCATATCGAATAAACAAAAAGATTAAGAGTTTTGTCTCAACGTATTTTGTTAATGGTAAGCAATTACACAGTATTAATTGAACAAATATAAAAAGAGAAAGGAACACGAGGTGATGATGCTATCAAAGCGTAAAGCATTCGAAGGCAATTAGATCCTTTATCTCAAAGTAAGTAGGAGATTTTCCTTAATTATTATTTTGTGAAAAGGAGCTTGGTTTAACACAAAGGATATCTTCTGACTAAGGATAATTTCTTGGTTAGAATGGTATTTTGATATTTTTAAGGACTAAGCGAATGTTCTTTTAAGACGCTGAAAAACATATTTGGAATAATTCAAGTAGATGAAAAGATTTTTCAGTAATTAATGTCAAATAAACTTTCATATGTGCAGCTGCATTTTTTAATTTGGAAATATTTAGTTTTGAAGATTTGGAAATGTTGAATATTTTATTTTATTTCTGTTAAACATTCTCCTTAATTTTATTCAAAGCGAGTAATTTATGAGTCAAAGAAATATATAGTTGGTGCATAATTAACGATCGTTTTACCTGAGCCCTTCGAAACTGTCTAAATTGTCATTATGTTTTAACAATTTTTTCGTATATTCCTTACTATTTAGATATTAAAATGCCTGTTGGTAATCCCCTTCATATTCGTCATACGGTGCTTTATCCCTTCGAAAGAGGATGGACTGCAGCACAGTCGGTTCGCGATCTCGATGAACTCTTTGGTGAAGGAACGATCGGTAAAAGTCATGTTCGAAAATGATTAAATCGTTTCAAATCCGGTGACGCAAGATATGAGGAAGGAAGAGGTCTTTTATCTTACTTTAATGATCAAGCTCTTCAGATGGCCGTAGAAGAAGATGAAGGTTTGATAACAAGGAAACTGGCCGATCAATGTCGATCATTCCACGATCGTCAGGTGCCACAAAAAGTTCGGTATGGCATGGAAAATGGCTGGATGGGTTCCTCACGAGCTCTTTGACGACAACAAGGCTAGCCGAGCCCATACATTTATCCAATTGTTTCAGTGAAACGAACAAAATCCCTTTCCTCAACATCTGGTGACCGGTGATGAGTAATTGCTTATCTTCTCTAAAATAATTAGTGCTGGCAGGCTTATTTATTGCTGTGTGATTTAAAATATAAAAAAATAGACTGAATACTTTTCGTCTCTACCGGAATTTAATAAAAACCGTTGGGGGATAACTCAAGCAAGCATAGGCCATTGAGGTCATCAGAGATATGAAATGACCAAACGTAATATCGCAAAACAAAATTGTTATTTTCTTTTTTGTTTCATAACTTTTACGTTTTGAATTATTTAGTCATTCAAGAATTTAAGGCATTTATTTACTAAGTTTTCTCCGAAGGTAACCACAACATTTTGAATACAATAAAACGAGTTAATGTCACGGCGCTCTCGTTTATGTATAAGGCTAGATATTTTAAAACTTACCCTAGATGCACTTTTATGCAATACAATACAATGATATGTGTATATGGTTCCGCAGACGCAGGCTTTTATAGGAAGATATCTTAAATGGACTACGGTCCCCTAAGGACAAAGCTTCTGTTGAACTTATATAGGCAGGATTGTAAACATTGTTAGAGAAAGGAAGTCCATGTTGGAGACTCGTAAACACATACAATTTTAAAATATGTTGAATGTGTTTCATTGCACCCTTGGTATATATCTTGAACGATGGTATCAGTGTTTAGATCGTTATATTTAATATCTTTAATTTAAATAAAACCTCATTTAAAAGAATTTGTTGAAAAAACATTGACTTGTATTTAAATTTTTAGATAAAAATGTATAATTTTAAAAATAATATTATCAAATTTATTTACTAAAAACAAAAATATGTTTTTTAATTTATAAAAAAAGAGAATATCTCAATACATATTTTCTCTCTAAAAGCAAAATTTGAATAACATTATTTTATATTGACAATTAACCAAACAACGAAGATTTTAGACGTCTTAATATAAAATTATTCGTATTGACCCCATCAAAATTATTGGTCATAAGAAAAGTTTCTCTTGTAAGAACATGGACGTTTTCATGGGGAGAAATACAATAATTACACATATTCTAGTTATTTTCAAATTTCTCATTTGTCATAATATATTTTTCATATACAGGCATCTCTATACTAAAATGTTTTTAATTTCCGTTTTTTAAAACTATTTAGTGATAAGTAAAATGATGTTATCATTCACTGATAATTTAACCCTTTGTTACCTGAATATAGAATTAACTTGTTTATTGCATTTTTTTTGTTAAATATCTCTTGTAGTAGTATGTTAGAGAGGGATTACATTTTTATTTTATTTTTTATTCTAATTCACCCAAAAAAGGGTGGTACAAATTTGTACCGTCAGTGAACAAAGGCATAAAAAAACGACAAATATGTTCTGAACAATCTTATTATTATATCAATCAATTTTACAAAATCAAATGTTAATGAACTTCTACCAAGGTTTGGCTGGAAGATATTCCTTCGGGAATGAGTCCGCTCTTTGGATTTGTCCAACAATGTTTATTATTTGCAAGATATAACTGTTCAAAACTAGGATAAAAAATAAAAATAAATACTAAAAAGACTACACTTTATGAAATTTTTAAAAACAGTTTTTTTTCAGTTAAACACAAATAGACTTTACAGTTATAATAAAGTGTACTTGGCTTTGATTGAATTTTTTGTAAACTGCAATATTTACATCGGCCTCTATTCTGAGAAAATATAGGCCAGTGTATTCCTCTATTCTCTAATCGGACATCATTAGGAACAGAGAAGTTCAGGTTTCTTCTTTTGTGAACACCTGACGTTGTTGCAATATCCAGGGAATGCCTTTTTGAATTTTGCTGTTTTTGAGAAACGAGACCCATTGAAATATTACGACGATGTTCCTTCAGTGATAATTTTCTAAAAAGTTCACAATAAATAACGTAGGAATTTACGAATGCCACATCCAACGATCCACAAAAAATCTTATGCCACCATTTTTTGGACTTCTGTTGACACAATACAATGCTCTCAACTCAATCGATTAGCCATTTCCACCCTTCCCATATATTGGTTATAGTTTTGTAGAACTAAAGGGCATGGAATATTACTCCTTGAAGCGTCTTTTTCAGTTCTTTTTACAAAACTGTTTTCTGATCCATGAAAATTGGATATCAAATGGACTACTTTTATTGTCCTTCCATTTAAAAACTCCAATATCCATATCGGAAAATCTGTGATCGTAGTCACCAGCTTCATTTTTTTATCCTCTACTAAATTCTTAGGGAGGCCTTTTCGACTTGCTCTAATTGTGCCACACGCTAAGATACTTCCAGTCTTCAATGTTTCAAGCAGTCTAACCGATGAGGAGAAATTGTCAAAATATACCATCCTCTTTGTTCCCCACATTTCTTTTGTTGACTCCAAGACAATTCTTTCTCCCAAACCATATTCTCTGAATTATATAATGTCTTCGATAAGTTTGAAAAATACCGAAGTTGGTGTCGAACATCCTCGAGTATTCTCAGTATTTCTTTCTGGTAATGTGTATTACGGAATTTGACTGACAACTTCTCTTTTTTTTCAACATCTTTGGGGTTCTGAATCCAATATAAAACTGTTGATATTATATTCAGGTTGCTTCATTAGCAACCTGAATATTGTTTTCAAGTTCGTCTAGTTCATTATCAAAAACAGAGTCAAAATTTGACATTTGCTGCAAACTATCGTCACATAAATCTTCATCAGATTCTATTTCAGAGTTTTCATCGACATCTGGCAAATTTTCCAGTAAAATAACTTCAATATCTTCACCAGCAAGACCTTCCTTTGCAATTCTCCTTCCTAAAACAATGAAAAACGTGACCAATATGAAAGTCTACTTGTTAACTGACGGTACAAATTTGTACCAAACAAATAACCACAAAAAATATATAAATAGTCAAAAGTTAAATCAATTTGACTTTCATTAATACAAAATAATATATTTAAAGTTGGAAAATAAGCAATTATAAACACACTTACCTGCCATTTTCATTAATATTTTTATATCCAAAAATGAACAATAAAACACGCGTCCAATCAGTGCGACAGTCAACATTCATCTGAGATACCTGGTGGCATTTTTAATAAATACACCTTCCAATACTGTTTACATTGTAAAATATTAGTACTTACACATTAATGATTTTTTGCAATACTAAGAAATAATTGTTAACAAATAAGACATAATCGTTAAGCGGAAGCAACTAAATCATGATTTCTTTAAGAACATTTTTTCAAATGTTGAAGACATCAATAACCAAGGGTTTTTACTTTACGATATACGATAAAAGCATTCAACAAGATAGTCTACGTATCATCAGTCTAAATAGATCAATATTTCTGGTTCTCAATCAGTTGTCAGATACATAAAATCAAATATTTTCTTAACAAAGTTTGGATTATACTCGTATGTTGTTCCGTAAATAAGTTAAAGGCATAATAAGATACCCTCATATTCCTCCTTACGTTCAAAATGTTGTATCCCATTATTTTCATCATGTTTGTTTCGTTTGCTAACTGAAAAAAATGTGAAGATATTCTCCAACAATATGGATGCTTCAAACATTCTTCTCTGTGAATTTCAATTAAAAAATATAGAAAATAAAAAAAATAATCAATAAAAAAGCCGCCACAATTCGTGGTAGAACTTCAATAGGAATGGCGTTCTAAGAATATTTTAATTTTCAATCTAGATCTAATCATGGGCACGCGTTAGCCACGTCTTTTTCAAGATTTTGTAGTGAAATCTTCAACCGAAATATATAATGTTCCTTTTGAAATTCAGAAATCAACAGAAAATATTCTAGTTCAGACAAAATATAAAGGAAGGAAACTATTTATTATGATTGTTACATATGATTTTGTTTCATCGGGGCTGTTGTAAGGTATTTTATTACTCTGCACGTACGCTTCTCAAAAGAATATGTTTAAAAATACATTTTTTCTCCTACTATAGGTCACGCAACTTCTAATAATGCTGCTTTTGATTTTATGGTGCTAATTCTTTGCGTTTTTAAATACTTTGCTGCTATATAAACAGGTTAATAGTAATTTCTCATAGTTCGTTGACAACCTCTGTGGTAGTATGGTCAACATGTAGTACGATACTCCGTGGTAGTATGTTACGATGATTAACCATAATTTCTTTACTTACTCAAACCAATTTTTAATAAATGAGGCTGAGGGCAATGTTGCATCTCGGTCACGCTCCACAATATGCCCAAAATTACCAACTTATAGAAAGAAGGGTGCAATACAAATTAATGAAAAAGAGTTCACTTACCACCTGATTAAACAAAACCATTCGCTTGACGTCGATATTACTCGTAGTTTAGGGGTTTATAAATATACTACATCTCTTTATAATCGACGCCATATATTTAATTCCACCCAAAATCATTTCCCTTAAAATAATACTATTATGTGTTTAAAAAATATGTTGGATTTACTTATACAGGGTGGGCCATAAGGGTGTTGGCGATTTGCGTTCTTAATTTCTCGGAAACGCGCGGCGCGGGGTGGCGGGGCGGTATATTGCTCAACGCGTCGCTTCTCGGAAATTTAGTCACCATGGAGCCGTACACGGGAGCGCAGCGCGTATTTTGTGTCCGCGCGTATTATGAAAACAATAAATCTGTGATAACTGCACGACGGTTGTACCGATAGGAACAAAGTTTACGGGACATACGTGAGTGACATACGTGAATGCGATATGCAAATGGATTAGAATGTTCGAAACAACTGGGTCGACAATAACAATAATTGATCGCGGTCGTCCGATCTCTGCGAGAACGCCTTACACTGTGGAGTGAGTTTGTGTTTTAGTTCAACAAAATCCGCAACAATCAACTCGGAAGAGAAGCCAGGCTTTGGACATCATGAGAACAACTTTACGACGAATTTTGAAGCGTGATTTGCATCTTAAGGCTTACAAGGTCCAGATTGTCCAAGAATTAAAACCAGATGATGCCAATAACCGACTTAACTTTGTTAATCTGATGCTCGACCGGTTCAACAATTTTTTTTATTCAGTAACGAGGCGAATTTCCATCTTAATGGTCCCGCCAGTAAACAAAATTGTCGATTCTGGTCCAAGACCAATCCCCACCACCTGCATGAACGTCCACTTCACAGCCCTAAGCTTGTTGCGTGGGCTGCAATGTCGGCAACCGATATTGTCGGGCCATACTTTTTCGAAGACGAAAGAGGGCGCGCGATGACGGTGAGAGCTCACAATTATTGCGGTATGATAAGAGAGTTCTTGGTCCCAGCCTTGCAAGAATTTCAAGACAATACCTCGAGGATATGGTTCCAATAAGATGGTGCCACATGCCATACTGCTAGGGTTTCCATAGGCCTGCTGAAAGAAATGTTCCCGGGAAAACTCATTTCGAAAAGGGGGGATATCGAATGGCTTCCACGCAGCCACGATCTAACTCCATGTGATTTTTTTCTATGAGGCTACCGTAAATCGGTGGTCTACGAGAATAATCCGAGAGATTTGGAGCAGCTCAAAAGGAACATTATCCGGGAAATTAACAATATACCGAGAATAACGTTTCGCCGAATTTTCCAAAATCTGCGACTTCGGTTTCAGGAGTGCCAAGCAGCCGAGGGACGTCCTTTAAACAACATTATTTTTAAAACGTAAAAATCCCAAGATTTTTGTTTTTATAATGCTAATAAAAAATGTTGTATGTTACATAGTTTTTTTTTAAATTTCATATTCAAACCGCCAACATCCTTTTGGCCCACCCTGTAGGTAATCTGAAGAAAAAAAAATGTTGTATTTAAAACTGGTTGAAGAATTGAAAGAAACATGTGATTAAAAAGAAAGTAAAAAGTCACATTTCATTTTCGTACTTTTAAATATTTCTTTTAATTATATCTTTAATAATAATATAAATAATATAACAAGTATGGTGTTACTGTTGACAGATAACATGTGATTAAAATGTCCATGAAACTGAAAGGAAAAATATATGAAAGCGTCAGAGGACCAGTATTTTTGTATCGAGTGCTGGGCAACAACTAAATCCCAAGAGATATTCGTCATGCGAGGGAGTACCTACATAATCTAATTTCCTTCCTTATCGTAAACTCAATGCATATGTTACATATTCTTATTATAATATTTTAATTTTTCAATAATTGGGCGTTCAAATCTTGAGTCAGAGTCATTGAGGAGAATTCGTTCTGTAAACGATGCAATATAAATTATCATTCCATTATAAATATAACCGAAACTGTGATTGATTTCAGGAGTGAGTAAGAAGATAAAATAAGTATTGAGTATATGATAGGCACTCTGAAAGATGCTTTGATTTCTTTGAAATTGAGAGAGGTTAGGTTTCGTTTGTTGGACATGTGCGAAGGAAACCAGCTAAATACGTATGACACCAGACACTGCGAGTGAAAATTTATGAAAAGATCGTCCAAAGAAGCAATGTAATTATAGCATCATACAAGATATGAATTATCTGACTGCAAAGATGGCATCGAACAAAACATGGAGTGAGACATATCGCTACGTCGTCGTTGCTGGGCCTCCTAGTCGAGGACCCTCTCGCCATTCCAACGCCAATACAGTTGGAAAGCGAAACTGTGCCGTGGAGATTTCGTTTATTTCTTCTTTCGTTTTCTCCTCTTTAAGTGAGTGAGCTGTTGCACATCAGCAAACTCACCATCCACACCGTTGTACTGGATCCGATGGCACACCTGAAGTGAGACGATCGGAGCACACCTGAATGTTATTTTTCTCCTTTTTTTTTCGAAAGAATAGATATGATTGAAGTCCTAGGTATCCTTATACCCCCAAATACTTGGTGCAAAAAATGCATGCGTCATTCGAGGGGAGTAGCACAGCGCAGGGTTCGAACCGACGACCTTCCCCACGAAAGTCCAGTGCGTTACCGCGCGGCCATGCATATCGCTACGTAGACTCCAAATAAATAAAAAAAATGCGAGGATGGTGAAATTTATTTTATAATAAATAATAACTAGAAACACATGATTCATATGGACCAGCCCTGTAGTAAAAACTGGAAGCTTAAATCAGATACAGATTAAATAAATGTAATTGAACATCGGTCCAGTGATAAGATGTTAATTTTATCACCTGAACCGCCAAATTTGACATTTATATATAAGACTTCTCGACGGCCATATTTATAAAGTATTTGATATCTAATCAGTGGACATCATCCTTTATAAAGACACCGCCGGTAGTTGAAATTATTTGTGAATAAATGATTCACAACACCAAGATACACATAGGAAGCGTCGATAAAATCACATTCCAAGAAATAAAAAATTAATTATCGAATTCCCTGATATTCAAATTTAGTTGAAATTGTTAACGATTTTATTTCATTGAGAATTGAATAGAAAATATTGCGATTGAGCTCATACCGACACAACATTGGATTTGGGAAAAAAAAATATTGATGAAGTGTGTATGGATGCCGCTTTTATGTTGAATTAACGGTAGCTTAATTTGAAATTAATATTCAATTATATGAGTCGGTAGAAAATTAACTTGACTTACTCAAATAGTAAAATTAACCTGTTTTTTTTTATTTATTGGGTGTTCACATAAGTTGTGTCCGTTTTTTTTTCAAAATGAAGAGAACAAGAGGACACAACACAAAAAATTACAACAAATAATGTATTCTCCTTCATTATTTTACAACAAATTAGTCAATAATGTGTTCTCCTTCATTATTGACAGCTTCTTGCTAACGTTCTACAAGTTTTTCATTACTGTGCGATAAAAACCACCCGGTCTTGACTCGAAGAATTCGTCCATCCATGTCCGCAATTCGACGTCATTATTGAAGCAAACGCCGCGCAAATTATTCAAAAGCGACCGGAAAAGGTGGAAACCGACAGTTCGAGATCTGGAGAATATGGAGGGTGCAGCAGGACTTCCCAACCAAGCGTTTGAATGGCATTTTTCATAATGTTATCGTGTTGCAGAATAGCTCCATATTGCCGATCTGACCTTTTATGTTGAATTGCAGTGTTGAGCCGCTGCATTTGCAGAATTTATAGCTCCGCGTTGACTGTCTGATTGCGTTCAAGTATCTCGTAGTGGACGACGCCTTGCCAATCCCACCAGATGCAAATCATCGTCTTGCGCGGATGCAGACCTTGTTTCACTCTGGGCATTGCTTGTTGACCATAACTTACCCATTGTTTCCGTTTCTTCATATTCACATAAGGGCACCATTTTTCATCACCAGTAATGATGCGGTAAAGGAACCTTTGCTTGTGACCATGCGTAGCTTGATGACGCGCGAGCAAACCAGCAGAAATAGTTAAACGTTGATTTTTGTTGTTTTCACTCAAAACATGTGGAACCCAAGCGCCGAATTTCTGGACTTTTCCCATTGATTTAAGATGGCGGTATACAGTCATGTGACTAAAATTCATCTGTTCAGCTAATTCTACGGTGGTTTGAAGTAGATCTTCATGAATAATATGGTTTAAGCGGTCCTCATCGAAGTCCACTGGTCGTCCGGAACGCACCATGTCTTTCAGGTCGAAATTACCGTCTTTGAATCGCAAAAATCACCAACAAACTGTTCTTTCATTCATAGCATCTTCACCGTATACTTCGAAAATATCGCGAGTAGCTTTGGCAGCTTTATTCCCTCGATTGAATGCGAACAGGAGGAGGTGTCGAAAATGCTCACTTTCGTCTACTTGACATTCCATTTGAAGGGCTGTAATCAAATAAAATAATATATGTAACGTAAAAGCAAACTTTTATCTTGTAGAGCAATATCTTGTAGAGTAGAAAATTTTCTTTCGAATGATGTATAACCTTTATCATTTTGTTTTACTTTTGGTGCTCATTTTTAAATTTGGAAAAAAACGAACACAACTTATGTTAACAGCTCATAAAAAAATATATCTTCCAACATATTTTTAAGATTCAATTAATATCAGGTCAAGGACTTTTCAAAGTGCCTGGCGGTTTTCTTTTTAAAATAATAATAAGAAAAAGCTTGAATACATCCAAACATCGCTGCCAATGAGTAAGTAAATGAGTAAGTAGTGTTCATTTTTTGCATCCTGACATTTGTTTATTTTTTTTTGACACTGAGCTCCCTATTGATCACTTTTATTTCCTCATGTCACCTCTTACTTTCCGGCTACCGTAATACTCTCACCCCCGTTGTCTTGCTTTACATTGCGATTTAAAAATGTTATAACTTTATATATTATTTATAGTTAAGGCATTAACACTGTGGAGGTTTAAAGACATTATAGTTTGTTTAGTCAGACGGTGTTTATTCCACTTTATATAACGGTATAACCTTGCCGGTTTCAAGGTTTTCACTTCATCATAAGGGGAGCATAAACAAGAATTTCCTTGGATGAAAACTTGTGTTTGATGAAATTAATCTCTATTTTCTTATTCTTTCTTACTTCTCTACACTTTTTCAAGTAATAGTGAAAATGTCTGGTTTAACGACATATTCACATATTTTTTTTTAATGTGTCAGGTACTGTTTTTACTGCGTCAAATGTTGTTTTTATTTTAAGGTGGATTTGGATACACATACTATATATTGCAAAGCGTCTCGTGTCGCAAATTCCGGATTTTTTTAATGAACTTTGTTCGATTATTATAAGCCGCTGAATAGCAGATACGGAATCTTATATAATAAAATGGCGGATGTTAAAAAAATCGTAACTTAATAAAGGTTCTAGAAAAGAAAAGTTAGAACAATTTTCGGGTGTGTCACGATAATTAAACCACCCGCCAGCACGGAACAGCTGTATTCGTTTATAATTAGGCAATATGCAGGCTCGTCAATATCAGACGCCTTTTTCATATATTATATAAAAAAAATCTCATTAGAATACTGGTATGGTATGGAATGGTACTTATAGGAATTTTATTTTATTTTCTTTGTTTTCCTTTTAAGCACATGCGACATCTACTTGATTTTTGCGGCTAGTGCCGTAAGGATTTTGTCTTGGTGTATTTCAAAGAAATAAAACTACACCTCTCACTCAGCAATTGGCACGAACCTGAGTTATAAGAGATAGCTATGTGGCAATCAATTTGTCATTCGTATATTTAACAATCAAGTGTCTCATAATCAATAAGATGTCAAGTACGAAAGATGAACATGTCGAATACAAAAGACGTTTGCCCGAAAATAAAAATATGGAGATCTTTTCTCTCTTCCTACCCAGTAGAGACATGGTAAAATGTTGATGAAGACTGCAATAATCCCTTATTCCACGCATGTTTGAGATAAATAACCTCATTTTGGATTTGATATAATACTTATGAAATAGGTCGTGATGGCTGAAAGTTACTATTCTCACAAAACAATAGTCGTACGTACGAATATTGAAGCAATTATTTGAGTCGTTAAATTGACGATGCATGATTTCTTGGCTAGAATAGAGTTAGCTAAGCCCAGTAACGGATAATGGGTAATGGTTAGTGACTCACGATACAGACGTAAAGCAAGTTCCGTAGAAAAATAATGCAATCCTTGGCGAAGATTTATCTGGAGACCATCTGCGATGACCCACGTTTCTCTGACTCCTCTCTCTTCCGAGCGTATCGTGAAGCTATTGTTTACGGTGTTTATATTTACTTTTATTTCGTAATATAAACTGATTTATAATTTTTATACTAAGAATAGCGCTTGTTCGAATTTTTAACTTCTTCATTAACCATAAAAAAATACTTTTTCATCAAGGTTATATTGTACTTTATAATAATATTTAAATATATAAGTAGGCAGTGTTTTTTTCGTTACAAAAGACAAATAATTCCTAAAACAAAATTGAAAAAAAAAAACAATTCAAAGCATTAAAATTAAACTAAAAATATACAATCATAAAAAAAAACAATTTAAATAATACATAATATGTAATACATACATGTATGTAAGTAATATAAAAATTATAATATATGCAGTTATTAATACGATACGGGACCGTCTCAAGACTGGTAGTCCGCACTGTATCATATAATTACGATTATTAATTTTACTTTCGTTGTATATAGTACTACTTCACTGAGATCATGTGGCAATCTCTTCCAACCAATCAGAAATATATTATACAAACCTTAAGTGAAAACCGGAGTAGAACTTTTTAAAATTTGAATATTAGCAGGAATCGAACCCATCCAACCCATTTTTGAAGAGAGGTGGTTTATTAACTAGACATAATTTCCTGGGATGTCATATTAAAATTCATGAAATTAGTTTTTTAACATTATTGTATTGTGTAACACTTTTGTTCAAACATAACATATCCAGTATATCTTTACGGGTTGCAATCACTTTAAAAAAACAAAAAGATGTTAAAGAGACCTCAAGGGTGTATCAGACCCAGAAGACAAAAGACCTATTCACCTAGGTCACGGAAGTTTTCAATAATATCAATCAATGATAGCAATGATAAGATTTATAAAGACAATTCCACTTAAATGATTTAACTTACGGGTTTATTAATTCGAGTCTCAGCATCCTTCTTCGAGCACTTCTTCAGGCAAACTAAAAATTAATTTGAACAATTGATTTAAACTGAGGATCATGTGAAGAGTCTCTCTAGTAAAAATATTGGTGTATATAATTCTAATATTGGTAAATCATATCAGCTTCCAATAATTCGCAAAGTTCTGTTCTGTGAATACAAATACTTGAAAAATATAACATTTACTCATTGGAGAAAGATATTATAAAACGGAAATTTACTGTCAAAATGAATAGCTTTCGGTACAACGTGCTCTTTTTGGATCGCTATAATAGCAGTTAACTTCAAATGTATGAAAATATCAAATTATTATAATTTATGATATACACTCGGTAATATTTGCTGTACGTTAGTTAACTAGCCCATAATACGAGCCTAAATGTTTTCTAAACGTCGAACGAAAGGTTTTAATATGTGTGCATGCAAAACATAATTAAATGATAATTTGTTTAATATAAACAGTGCAAATGTGAGTGTAAGGTATGGTAGATGAAGACCAAGGAAAGTTTGATCGGAGCAAGTGAATGATATTTTGAAAGAAATAAGTATAAGAAGAATGAGAAATCGTAGAAGTTGTTTGAGAAAGTGTGTAGACGTTGAAGAGGCGAAATATATATGTTGAGATATAAAAGTTTATTGGTCTGTCCACTCAACTTATCCTAGCATAGAAATGGCGTGATTGTATGTAAGTATGTTGTTTAAAATGTCATTAAAATAATGTTTTAAAATTAAGTAAGTTTATACGAGTAAAGGTATGTTATGTATGTTATATGATCCCTTGTTATTAAAATAATCAAATATTTCCGCCGCTTTAAAATAAATGGATTAAATGAAACTATCATATTTATTTCATAGTCATTAACTATTCCGTTGAACAATGTATACTTTAAAAAAATAGCAGCCCACAAACAAAACTAAATGATTACAGTACTACTGAAAATTTGATCCTTTGAATAAAAAAATAATTCCTTAGTTCACTCTCTGCCACTGAAATTTGACTCCATATCACCTGGATCATAGTCGCGTGTGCTTCTGTCCACATGAGCACTATGGTAACTTAATACAACTTGAAACTATTTTAATTTGTTTGTTTTCCTTTAATTTTTCAGTCAAAATTTAATTGTCTTCATGACTCATCTTCACAATATTCAAAGGAATTGTCCCTAGTACATTTTATTATATTAAACTTTAGTTTTAAATAATTTTAAATACTACCAACAAAGCAGAAAAGTACCAATGAGGCATTAAGTGAAAACCAGACAGGAATCCTAATTTTTTAATCTGGGTTCCAACGGTAATCAAGCTCATAACATCCAGGTCGGAAGACATACATTTTACAAACTAGGTACGGAGTTCTACATTACGTCTGCCTACAAATAAGCGATCTTTGAATTTTTTTAAATAGGATTCCTTTTTAGGACGTTGAACAGTTAAGCTAAATGTAAGCTGGAGTGAAATTGTCTTTCATGTACATAAAATCCAAGATTTTTTAATAAGGATTCCAGCCTAGTTTTTAATAAAAGTGTCTTTAACATTTTTTTGTTCAGTGACTCCAAGCAAGGGGGGTTAGATGCAAGGCGAACATACTGATATGGGGTTTCTGGAAAGAAAGTAGCATTGAATGAGAATTTGAGGCTATAAAGGTTTCCTAACACCCACTAGTTTGCCCAAACTCTGGGCAAGACCTGTGACTGATGCGAATGATAGCGCGATCTATGTTACCTTTTACTGGAAACACATGGCATAATTAATAATTTATGGGTTGGACACGGAAATGAATTAACATCATCTGGTTGGTTTCAATATAAGGCAATGAGCACACCAGATTGCGTTGTATATGAGGAAAGTTTAATACAATACAATATAATAAAATCGGATATAGTACCAAAAATATGAGTCATATATAAAAAATATACTTATGGAATGTAGATTTTATTAAACTCTATATAAATATTATATTTTGTTACTTTACAATAACTTTTTTTACATAACATATTATTGACGATATTTAAAAATTTATTTTCCATATGAATATAAAAAAACTAAATATACCTAAAAACAATCGAACAGTTAAGGAGAAATCGTCCTGTTAAGTGAAACAACAAGTACTGAAAAAAATGTTTGCGAATATGTAATTGCAAACTTAAGGAAACTTTATGTAGCTAGGATTTAATTCTGCGAAGAACGCTTTTCCTACGGAAAGCTTTCTGTTGGCTTTTCTCGGTAAGCCCTAAAAATATTTTTTTGTATTATCTCTCTGCAATAAAATATCAAATATTGTTAACAAAGAAGCCCTCCAATGTTTTTATTTATGAATATGTCAATCATTTCAAAATTTTCTTAGGTTATTATCGGGATATTGCATTGCTCTTCGGTAAAGACCGACTATCACCTATTCCAAAATAATATATTGATGTATTTTTTTACACTTTTGATGTAAAAATAGAACCTGACAGGTTTATTGCCATACGACAATATATTTTATCCAAACAGAAATGTGTTAAACAACAAACAAGCGATATATGAAAACTATACTGGAATATTTTTTAATATTATACCAAAATAAATGAAACCCGTAACTCCCGAATACGAAGATAGTTGTCTTACTAATCTGGCCATGGAAGTGATCAACATATACGCGGGTAAAACTGAGTTCAGTCGCGTGAAACACAAAAAAGCAGTTCAAAGATTGCTTACTACAGCAATGCTTTTTGGAAAACAAATTAGTCACTGTACCGAGTCTTAAATATATATAGTAAAATGTTGTTTCGAAGCTGGATTTCTATGTCATCTTACCTGAAACGAACGCATGAAAACGGACTATCGCGGGAAAAAGTCTTAAGAGTTAGGGTCAGAAATATTGAAATATGATAGACCAGCGACATAGGACAAAGTGAGATAAAGTCGGAAGAGAAATGAGTACTGACATGAACATGTAGATATGATAGACAATAATATGATCCCATACGTAGCAGCACATGATATTCCCACAGGATATCGCACATCAGGAAGGTCAGCTATGTTAAAAGATCAAGAGTACAGAACGACACAATTCGATCCCACCACTCCCACCTATGTAGTCATGGAGGACAAAATAATTCTCTATCCTAAGCGATCTACACTAAAATATCAAAATCTTTTTTATTTTTACACGAGCACCACGTCACTTAGTGAGGAAGAAAGAACTGCCCACAGGGATTTTTCTGGCGGCAAAACTACTGAGTGTATATAGAATAGTAGCGACGACGTCATGGGAAAAAGAAAATGATTCGCATCGTAGTAAATACACTTATAAAGCGACTTAAGATCTAGAGTTCGAATAGTCCAGCAAGTTTTCAGCACCTCAAAAAACTTTAAACTCAGCAAAACTATCCTTTGATACCACTAGATCGGAGTAACCAATCGGTCCAAAAATGGCACAGAGATAACTCGTGCTTCAGCTCACAGAAATGATTTTTACAACAAAGTATATCCAAGATCTACAAAAAAAAGAGAAGTTATTGTGTATCATATGTTTTGCAGATCTGCTAAGTACCTACCTGCTAAGTTATCTTATTTTTCAATTTTGTTTATTTTTCAAGTAGAAATTTTCACCTCATTCAAAGTGAACGCGCAAAGTATCCTTAAGTGAATATAATTTATAATTCCACAAGCGTGCATTACACATGATTAAATCTCCATCACCTCAGTTTGCTTCCCATTACGTGCTATTATTTACGTAAACAGGTGTTAAAATAATGATTTTATCACGATTTGACCGTATTCAAGACACAAGCAAGATAAAATGCCCGCTACATTAAAGTCTGCAATCATGAAATTCCTTAACATTTACCCTCAAGGATAAAATCATAAAAGTGCAATGATATAAAAACTGTTCTGCTTGCATTGTTGCATCATGCACAGTCCTCATTTAATTATATTTATTACAACACCTGCTATCAAAATACTGTACATGTCGTAAGAGTTAAAAAATATTTATTTTTGATTTTTGGAATTATCGTAAGTATCCCAATTCAATTATCTGTGACTGGTAAACGTTTTAGGTTATTTTATAAATAAAGAGATAGATACAAGGCAAATTTAGAAATTGCAGTAGGTCTATAATATGACAACTTTCGTGGCCTAGTTGGTAAGACACTTGTCTCCTTACCCGAAGGTTGCGAACTTAGATGTTTTTTAAATGGATTCCAGACTGGTTTTCACTTAATGCCTCTTTAGCAAACTTATGTTTCATTGGAAGAGATTGCCACATGGCAATAGTTTCACTAGGTTGTTATGTCTATAATAGAAGTATTATATAATTAAATGATTTTTGTTCTTAAAAATATTGGCCTTTGTTATAAATTGCCTTGTAAATATGTGAGATTATAAATTTTGATTTCAAGCATGAAAAAAACATGTCATTATTGGTAGAGGTGTTACGATAGTAGAGGGTTAAAGACAATGTAATTTGTTTCGTAAAACACTGTTTTTTTCTGTTTAGCTACTTATGTAACCTCTTCATCACAAACAAGGTTTCGTTTGAGCTTCCCTGATGAGGAGGAGGAAACTGTTACGCCATAAAAAAACAGTGTTTTGCCAAACCGATTACAAAAATATATCACTGCTTTAAACTAAAAGACATGTGTATTTGACTGACTATACAACATTTCCTTGAGAAAAAGCTTTCTAAACGTGTTGCTTTGCTTTATTGATTGATAAAGTCAGTTTTACAAATTCTTTATTTTTCTAATAATCTTCTCATGTAATGCAAACTGAGGATTTCAAACATGATCGTTTTATTATACAACATATGTATGACAGGCGCTACATATTTAGTAAGATATCTACGTTCTAAACCGAGGTCACAAGTTTGATTACTGTTTGGTACCCGATTTGGTTTTCACTTACGGCCTCTTTAACGAATTTCTGGTTGTTATGAAGATATTGTACATAGTAATAATTCTGTCAGTTTGTATTGTATATCTAAAAGTGTGTACCGTAAAATACGAACGTTTTAGAAAGTTATTATTGAAATACTAGACGATTAACCCGTTTTATAACTATTATGCTGCAAAACGGTTCTTGCACACACCATTATTCACAGGGTTAATTACTTACCACTCCTATAAACCCATTTTATATCAATTTTTTTAAATAAAATATCAAATTAAACAAACAATACCGCTCAGACACATCAACTTCATTCGTAACGATTATTTATTCAACACTTCATCAGTGCGTGGATGAAAATAAATTTATTATTTAAATTTAATAATTGAATTATTACACTGCGTGCTTCATGTTATTAAAAAAAGTGATAAAATACACCTGTTATGACAAATCAGAACTATCGAAATTATTTGGGCCATATCTGTTTTAAGATTTTAATTTTTTGTCACTTCGGACAAACTTCAGAATATTCCGAATAGACCAGTTTAATTATTGTAATAATGTTTTAATAATTTCAAAGATATAAACGACTTGAATAATATTTACTCACATATCGACGGAGAGTGAGCATAAATTTCAAATAAGTTCGTAAGGCCGTTTAATGAAAGTTGCATTACTAAATTTACATAATATAATTCCAATAAATATAATGACACGTATAATTATGGATTTATAGATCTATTATAAATAATATCCTAGGACAAATGCGTGTGAAAAGCTTAGCGAATTGCCGATTACTTATTGACCTGGAAACACGCTGTAGTAAATTTGTTTACTGTGATTATCGCAAATCTAAATCTAATTATTTATGTAACAAGTATCGTTCGGTTTGATTTAATGCTATTTTATCAAAAATCTAGTATACTGGAAATAAATTGCACTATAAGGAACTAGTCTTGAAGAAGAGATGCTTGGATAATGTCTTTGTGTTTGAATATTTTTTTACTCAAAAAAATGTGAACTTGATTTCTTATTTTTATTTATTTAATTGGTATTGTTTTTCACAAACGATCGGCGGGTTTGTTGCCCTATGGCAGTGTCTTACAATGAATCACACAGGAGTTTTATATGTTGTGCTGAGTGCTAGGTTACAATGTTTTAGGTAACACACAAAAAAGGGAGAGTAAAAATTACAAATTAAAAGTAAATAATAAAGAAATGAAAGTAAAATAAACAAAACATTTATATAAGTACAAATGACTAAGGAGACATGGATGGAAAATAAAAAAATCTAATAACCAAGAAAATCGTTAAAAATATGTAAACAAGTCCGTAACAAATCGAACCAAGCGTACCAACTTCTTCGCCAGGACGCGCGACGCCGAAATATTTCCATATTGCAGTTTGTATTTTTAAAATGCAAAGCAGGAACATATATTTAAGATTCAAAAAAGTAATTAATAAAGAATAATCAACCAAAATACTAAACTTCTAAAAATGTATGATACGAGTATCAAAGTGGTCAGTCAAAGTTGGTTCACAAATTCTAGAGAATAATCAAAAGATTTATGTCTTATCCAAATGGTCTTTAAAATTAGTTATTTTTTCTTAATTCGGAAACAATATTTTATTTTGTATCATAATAAATCACATTGGCTCATAAATAAATTAAAATCCTTTGGTGTGAATTCCTCGCACGGGTCAGACAAGTATGCAAATATATAACAAAAAGGTTTTACTTTCCTTACTGACAAAACTCCTCTCTGATCAATTTTAATGTTTTTTATTAATTAATTTGAATTTTTCATCGGAGTATACCATCCAAATATTTCAGTTTTTAAATTAAAAGACAATTAACACGTAGCAATATGTAAATTAAGATGGGAAAATGCATTTAATTGAAAAATTGATGACAAAACAATGTGCCTGAAATATATTATTAATTATTCTTGTAAATCTTTGCCTGATCGAAGCGTGGACGAAAAATATGTTGAAAGTTCCTCGATTTATTTCCAGCTATCTACTGCATAAAGTAAATCCTCAGCATTCATTCTAGTTTATTATTAAAACTTTCCTCATCCATAAAAAATACTTATAGTCATACATTTCTTGCTTCAATCTTTCTTTAAAATATTAATCAAAATATCTCGCTTTTGAGCTTAATAATCAAAAGGTAAAGTTTTCAAAATGTCATATATTACACAAAAATAACGAAACCTTAAGATATTAGCCATTGTCAATTCTTTCCTGTCCAATATTAACCATTACATTTTGAGGTTCAGATTTAATAGTATTATTTAATTGAAAATAAATCGCTTTTTACTGTTCACTTCAAGTTCAATAAAATCCAAAAGCACATTACTCATGAAAAATTTAATTTGAATTGTTGTACGTACTGTCTCAAAAAAAAACTTAGAAACATATTATTATCGTTACATGGACGACTCCGCAGGTTGAACCGATGTGAAATTAACATATTAAAATATGCGTGCATAAAATACTGCAATTAAAACATACAAACTGGCTCGTTACTAAAAATCAACGGCATGACATTACAACTTTATCTGAAAATATGATATTGCAAATCAGTTTAATAAGTTCGATAATATACGCATTACGTTTGATTTTACGAAGTTGAGAGGTTTTAATTTGAGAATACGCAAACCATAATTATAATACAAGTCGACAATAACAATATATATGTATTATCATATTTCAAGAGATTTTAGTAATTAAAATATATCAACATTTTTAATTTTCATGTTGAAAAAATATTTTTTCTTACAGAAACGAAAAGCAGCAGAACTCATTATGAGGGGACCAATATTATTTACCATAAAGTCAAATGCTTTGTATACCAACGCATTACACCTCATTCTACACAATTTTTTTTTATAGTTCACTCGGCTCAGCTCTCCATCCTTATTAATTTTGAAGAAAAAAGTATAGAAGCGTTGTTTATCAAATAATATTCCACGTCCCTAACTCCTATACAATTCTCAATCTATCCTATTTTAT
This sequence comes from Odontocerum albicorne, assembly GCA_949825065.1. Lineage (NCBI taxonomy): Eukaryota > Metazoa > Arthropoda > Insecta > Trichoptera > Odontoceridae > Odontocerum > Odontocerum albicorne. The sequence goes on from OX463851.1 coordinate 12,097,769, forward strand.
TGATATTTTCCTTACATTTCAATTTCTGTTACTTTTACTTCAAATATTATTTTCATTTAATAAATTCAAAACACGCTCTTGAATCCCGATAATAACTTGAAATGCTGGATCATTGAAAAAAAATTGCCAGATGTATTTTCATGAAAGTAATACACAAACGTAAATGAGTTATGATAAATAACTGTAACCATTGTGAGATCTTACAATATACAAGCATACGTGTAAATAGATACATAAAATATTTAAAAAAATATATAATTTTCTCCTGGAAAAACAATTACAAGAAGAGGATACAATCTTTTAGGATGGAAACAGCAGACTTTTTCTCTAATGTCTAAAGTTTATAACTGTTGCCAGGTTGGTAGCACGCTTTGCTTCCAGCGGAAACCATAGAGAATCCCAGTCAAGTTTTTCACATAAGGCCTATAACATCTTTCTGTTTGGTTAGAAGAAATTACCATGTAGAAAATCATCCTCCAGATTATTATGTATTAATTTTATTGAAATCTACAATATGTACGGCAATCCCTAAAAGATAGAAACACATGTCGACTCTCAATTATCCGGGGTCGCATTAACCGGGTTGCGGATTAACGGGGGCGGTAAATTGTAAAAAAAACATTTCGAAATGTTTTAAAAATTAATCGGATCTTTTCTGCCCCGGTTGATCTGCAATACAGTTAATACAATCCCGAACAAACGAGAGCTTACTGAAATACGCAAGTGCTTTCTAGTAAAATACCAATATACGAGTATGTTTGATATTTAAATGTTTTATGGGATAAATTATAATCATCTTTCATAATTTTCAAACTTACCTCAATCTTTCTAAATCATCTCTAAATTAAAATCAAATATCGATTTAAAATGTATTAACTAAGCCATTTTTATCTTATGCCCTTTGTATGAACCAAACAATAGGTAAAAAAAACATAGAGAAGTTTTGAAATCTTTTAATGTAGATCTCCTTGGTATGTGCTCTCAGTAAATTCCTCGGATACCTTTCACAGTTGGTGTTGAAATATAAAAAAAAGTGGCTTGGCTTTCATATATTATATTATGAATCAGGGTCCATATCACACTGAGTGGCTGGCCCCTTCAAATTTATGGTCTCAAGAGGTCACTTATTATGGATCTTACAGTTGCGCACATTTATTAATATGACCCCGATATGGGGTAATTTTACTGTTGATTTTTATATGGGCCATTGTGACTCGGTAGTTTCGATTTTCTTCAATATTTTTTATTAAATATTTTACTGGGTTAACAGATTTTTTTATTGCAAAACAATTTAAAATCTTTATCACTTGTCAACAACAAATAGATAAATTTTATGTTGTTTTGTTAAATAATGTAATAGCACTATTAGAGCATGAGTGAGTATCGTGGTAGACTAAGGCAGATAAAAGTACGAGTACGTTGGGACTAGTGAATGAAATTTTGAAATAAGGAAATGTAGATATACAATCTAGACACATCTGAGAAATACAGTTAGAAATCAGACTTTCCTGGGTAAACGAATCGTCGATGACGGAAAACAAAACGAATGAAAGATAGCCGTTGCGTTACGTTGCGGGAGTCCATCCAGCGTAGAGGCCCGTATAAAATATAATGAAGGTGAAAAAATTTAGATTCTGAAACCAGTTACCAGCTGCCGTAAGAATGTTACCCTCGTTGGCTTCCTTTAAACACTGATTTAAAAATATAACATCACTCTGTTTCTCCATAAGTCCTATTTTTGAAGTGAAACTTCTATAGGCGCGGAAGGGCAAATTGGCCTGAACGTCACGAAAAGTGAAAGGCTTCCCCTTCTCCAACTTTAATGGTAATATTTCAAATGATCTTTAATATTTATTTAGATTTATATAAATAAATAAATTTAATGAATAATAAATATAAAACATAAATTTATAATTATTAGTAATATAAATAAATAGTTTAATAATTTGATAAATGAACGATAAATAAATAAATTTATTTATTTATTAAATATAAAATTAAATATTATATTATAATAATAAATATTTTTCTTTAACATTATTTAATTTAATTAATTAATTAATATTTATACAAATTAATAAATTAATTAATAATAATTAATTAATTATAATTAATAAATATAATTCAATAAATATAATTTAATAAATATATTATAATTAATAAATAATTTATTTATCATTAATATTAATTTATATAAAAAATTATCAATAATAATTATTATTAATAATGATTATTAATAATTATTATTATTAATAATATTAGTTATAATATTAACATTATTAATATTAATTATTATTAATAATTAATAATAATATTAATATTGATTATTATTAACCATAATTAATTAATTAATATCAATAATTAATTGATTAATTACAATATTAATATTATGTAGTATTATAATTATTAATTAATAATAATTAATTATATTAATTTTTATAATACTTTATTAATTATATTATTATTTATTAATTATTATAATTACTAATTAATAGTTATTAATTAATATAATAATTAATTAAGAACTTATAATTAATAAAAAATAATTAATGAAATTTATTTATATTAATTAATTAATATAACCATTTCCTAACCCTAAAAAATCGTTAACAAATGGAAAAATAGCAATGCAAAAAATCAACTTTTCCTAGGAGCTTAGAAGTTTCACTTCTACCGCGCGAGAGTCTAACGCATCTGTTTTTTTTAATGGTGTCGATATTTATGTTAGTTCATAGAACTCGTATTTGCCTATTCTTTTCCATATTTCTTCTCCTTTCCCAACCTTAGGTACCATTTGCAAATATTTTTTAAAGATTTTTTCAGTTTTCTTTACTTTTTTTAAAGTTACGTTGTAATCTACTATATCACCTTACAATTGGCACTTGTTCTGGTTATCTTGTCTTGTCACACTCTTGTCTTGTTGGTTGGAATAGATAACATAACATGGAATAGATATATTTTGCGATTAGGTGTCAAAATAAGAAGATAAGTTAAGGTAATAATTTCTTTAGGAATTTTGTACAAAAGTTTCATTTTTTCTTAAAATTTATGATTAATCGTTCTATATTCTTAATTATCGTATTGACCATGCTTTTATTATCTATATTTGTATAAGCTGTAGCTTTTATTACCTTTGTCCTTCTTATATCCTTCATATTTCACCTGGATGACTTTGGCAATTATTTGAAACGAAATGTTAATTATACTAATTCAGAGTTATTTTTAAGCAAACACGAAATACCACCCATATGATTATTAAATTGGATATAATAATTTAAGTTTATCTTAAGTAATAAGGACGGTCACTACAGCCGCCCCCCGTGGACAGGGCAGCAGCACTAAATATTATATTTTCCCTCTTATATTTATATTGTTATATCGTATACCTGCACATCTGGATACATACCGAATAATGGCAATAACCTCATAATTTCACTTTTTTTATCTGTTTTGTCATTTTTTGTAATTTACAACTATGTACGAGTAAAGCATAATCCATTCTTACTCTTTTTTTATAGATCAGTGGTGTTCATTGGACTTGATCTTGCAAGCGAAGTTCCCACAGGAAAAAAATGATATGCCTCTATACGGTCAGTAGTATTTTTACTACACTCTTGAAGTAAGCTAACATGCCATAGCTGTTGGTTGTAGTCCTTCCCAGGTTTTTCCATCGCATTGGGGATCTCCCGCGTTAAAGATCGTTCCATTTATCTTGGAACACCAGTTCTTTATTGTATGTTGAATTTGTCCTGCGTGCTGTCCATGGCAAAAATAACACTCGTCGCCAGCTTGATATATCCACGGTGTTTATAATATATTCTAGCGATTTTTTTCTTTCTCAATATTCATGTTGCGGCACTATAAAGAAAGATTGGGAAGATCAATGTTCTTGCAGCTTGACTTTGGTGTTCTAAATCAATATTAACCAAAACAACATAAATATTTCAAATCGTGAATATTAAATCCTGAAGGATATTATCCACAAATCTTTTGATCTTAACCCACTAAAATAAGGGAGGTTCTAAGTTACAGAAACATAATGTAAGCTGGAAAATATTTTTAGGTAGTTAAATTAATCCAACAGAGTGGGGTATTATGATAGAGTTTTTGCTGTTACTGGTCCTGTGGACTGAAATGTCAGAGATATGGGTGGCGTATGCAGCTTTAGGAAGCACTTAAAAACAATCCTTTTTAGGAGGTCTTTTCAAAATTCATGAGTGATTTCGAATCTTGAGTAAGAGCACCCTTAAGGAGAGTTTGCTCTATAAACGGCACTATATACTCGTAAGTTGTCGTTTATTGTCATTCGTATTCTTTTAAATGTTTTTAAAACTATACAAATCGAGGCGTATATTCAGAAACACGCATAAGGTGGCATGTTTTTTGCCCATGTTTTCAGATTTATAAATACACCAGCCATATACGAGTATGTATCATATGTATTACGATTTCTTTTACACAATATACTCTGGTGGGTTAATTGCCATGGGGTGATCTCTTATAGCCTACCAGAAGGATGTTAAAGGGGTCTGAGCTTGAAACTAAACTGATATTCATAATAAAAATGGGTACCAACGGGAATCAAACCTTTACCTTGAATTGATGTTTATTTTAAAAAAGAAAAATTAAAGTAATCCACGACCTTCTTATTTTTTTATAAGTGTTCACAGTCCATTAAGTTCAAAATCTCCTTAATGCTGTACATATTCGCACATAATATAAGTGTATAGTATAATTTTATTGTACACAGGAATACTCGTATTCACTCCTAACATTGCACCAAATCAGTACCGCGTTATGCACAGAGTCTATTTAGAGATAATCACAATCACAACCATTTGTTCCCCTGTCTGACACACATTACATAAATAATATGAAGGGAGTATTTCAGTTGCATCAAGGATCATTGATAAAATAAAATTGAATAAATATCTAATAAAAAACAAATTAAGAAATTAATATGACCAGAGGCTAATTTATATTCGGGTTTTCTCAATATTAAATAAAACTTTATAAAAAAATTAGTTTTGATATTTTTATGTCCCTTACTTGAAATATTATAAAAAAGTCAACGAACGTGAACTGACTAAGAATTTACGCTAAATAAGCGGGCGCCCGAGGTTCGAATCTTGGCAGATTTAACATCGGACTATATTTTCTCTTAGATGTTTTTCTGAATTTATGTTTTTTCACAGTTCATAAGCTATTTACCATTAATGCTCATAGAAATACAAAAATAACGCTTGAAAATCTGCCAAAATTGTAGCAGATTAATCCTGCCGATCGTATAAGAACTTCGGTCGTCTTGCCATTAGAGCTTTGATTATGATCTACTAAGGCTTTATGTTATGCTTAAAGAAGTGCTACAATATTTGCACAATAAATAACACGCACAGACGTCTTCCATCTGTAAGATGACTGGTAATCATACTCGATCACGATTCACATATTGGAACTTCGATTGCTTTACCATTAGAACTTTGATTATGATCTACTAAGACTTACATGCTTGAAAAAGTGCTACAATATTTGCACAATAAATAACACGCACAGACGTCTTCCATCTGTAAGATGACTGGTAATCATACTCGATCACGATTCACATATTGGAACTTCGATTGCTTTACCATTAGAACTTTGATTATGATCTACTAAGACTTATATGCTTGAAAAAGTGCTACAATATTTGCACAATAAATAACACGCACAGACGTCTTCCATCTGTAAGATGACTGGTAATCATACTCGATCACGATTCATATACTGGAACTTCGATCGGCTTGCCATTAGAACTTTGAGTTTGATCTGCCCAGACTTGCTGAAGCATCGATCGGCTTGCCATTAGAACTTTGAGTTTGATCTGCTCTGCTTGCTGAAGTACAACAATTTTTACACAATAAATCACATGCATAGATGTCTTCTATCAACAAGATGACTGTCAACCATAGTCGATCACAAGGGATTGCCTACCATCTACAAATACTAAAAATGTTCTGAAAGATACGAGTATATATATTTATAGTATTTATTGATAATTTGTTTGTTGTTTAGGTCGTTCATATGTTCTCTCATATTTTTTTGTTGACGGTTGTGTAAAATCGTCACAAACAGAACAATTTATAATTTGTCAATTCACTATTAGTAGGTAAATCAATTCTTAGATTTTTTGCATAGGTACGAGTATTCGTCGATGGAACCCAATTACGTTATTGAATCAGGTTGATTAATATCACTGGATATAATAAAGCACACATAGATTGACCTTAAAGTAGAATAAATTGAAGGAATGAAGTGTTATCAATGATACATTAAAGTATCAATTTATTATTAATGCATAATTAACAAAATTAGATCAATCGTCATAGAGGTAGTCGTTGCGGTGCACGGCCGCGCGGTGACGTATTGGACTTCTGTGCGGAAGGTGGTCGGTTCGAACTCCGCGCTGTGCTACTCCCCTCAAATGACACAGGTACTTTTTTCCACCAAGTGCTCGGGGGTGTCAGGATACCTACAACTTTGGTCATATCTATTCTTCAAAGGAAATGAAAAAAAACCTGCCAATATGCTCCGATCGTCTCACTTCAGATGTGCCATCGGATTCAGTACAGCGAAGTGGCCAGTGAGTTTGCTGGTGTGCAACAGCTAATACACCTAATAAACCAACTCCACGGCACAGCTTCGCTTTCCGACTGAATTGCCATTGGAATGGCGAGGGGATCCTCGACTACGAGGCCCAGCAACGCTTTCCAACTGAATTGACATTGGAATGACGAGGGGATCCTCGACTTCGAGGCCCAGCAACGACAACGACTCGTTTAATAAACAATGATAAAGTTTTAAGTTATGGATAAAAAAAAATTGTCACACGAAAAATATAATTTGTTGTAAGATGTAATTTAATTATTATATTTGAATATTATATCAATTTTCCGGCGTTAATTTTGTGTAACTCCATATAAGAAAAATCAACAAGAAATTATTCTAGTCAAGTGTCAATGTTCTTGTATATTCCAATATCACACACACTCCACACCGTGCTAAACTTCCGCCGGAAATCATCACACTCATCCAAATAAAGAACAGGCTTCAGAAACACTACAGAGGTACATACCACCCCGTAGATAAAGTAGCGTTAAACTCACTGCGGAACGAAATCAAAAAACACATTAGGGAACACAAAAACGCCTCTTGGGACACAAAATTAAAGGACATCAAGCCAGGGGCAGACACGCTTTGGAAGATCGCAAAGGGAATAAGGAAGCGACACGAAGACATACCACCTCTACTCACCCCCACTCATACTGCTACATCACACGTAGAGAAGGCAAACGCACTAGCAGACGCATACGAGCACACTTATACGCTAGCATCGCACTTCCGGGACTCAGACACAGACCGCACAGTGCAAGAATCACTCGACGAATTTAACACTCGTTCCGCAGACATCGCACGTCAAGAATACACGCTCACTACACCGGCGGAAGTCCAAAAAATCATTAAAGCCCTCAAAAATAATAAAGCACCAGGACTAGACCATTTACACAATACACTTATTAAACACATTCCGACACGCGCAATCATACAATTAGCTAAAATATTTAACGCGTGCCTACACACCGGTCATTTCCCATCCAGGTGGAAAATGGCCGTAATAGTACCGATACACAAGCCGAACAAGGACAAAAGCAACCCATCCAGTTACAGACCCATAAGCCTCCTCCCGGTTCTTGGAAAAGTCCCGGAGAAGGTGATACTGAACAGGTACACTCCATATCATACCCAGCACAATACTCTACAACACGAGCAATTCGGCTTTAGAACACAGCACTCCACCGTTCACCAACTCACCCGCGTGGTCGAGGACGTGTCGATGGGCTTCAATATGAATTACTACACGGGTATGGTCCTGCTGGATCTGGAGAAGGCCTTCGACACGGTCTGGCACGACGGCTTAATACACAAACTGATTGAGACGGGCACACCGTCTTATATCATACAGATTCTACGCTCCTACCTATCCGAGCGACAATTCGTCGTTCGGGTGAGCGGGGGGCTCTCCACCCCCAGAAACATCCCAATGGGAGTGCCCCAGGGCAGCCTGATCGGACCGCATCTGTTCACTCTATACACACACGATATACCGGTACCGGAAAATTGCTCCGTCGCCCTCTTCGCGGATGACGCAGCTTGTTACGCGCGATCCTCACGCCCCATCAGGGCAAGCCAATACCTCCAGAGGGCCTTGGATACTTTGGCAAAATACTATCGCAAGTGGCGCCTAAAGATCAACGACGGCAAGACAGAGGCGGTCATGTTCACAAAACGGAGGGTGGGCAGCCTCCCCCTCCTGAAGATGGGAAACAGCGCTGTGGAATGGCGTAAGTCGGTTAAATATCTCGGGGTCCATATGGACTCCAAACTATCGTGGAGGCTCCACACCGGTGAAGCCAGAAAGAAAGCATTCGCAGCCTTCGCAGCGCTGAGACCCATCGTCAGCCGAAATTCCTTCTTATCCCGGAAAAACAAACTACTGGTGTACAAACTCATAGTGCGTCCGGTAATAACATACGCGGCACCCGTCTGGGGCAGCATTCCAGATTACATTTACAACATGCTCCAGCCGGCACAGAACAAAGCACTCAAAATCATCTATAAGACAATGCCGGGCGCAAATCTTAAAAAGCTACACCAGAGAACAAAAGAGTACTCCATTAAGGAGTACTGCCACAAAATGACACTGGACTTCTACAGTAAAATACATCTAAATTCGCACTCAAACCCGCTCATCGCAAAACTCGGGCGTCATAAGAGACTGGATGAACTATCTTTCAGATACAAACACAGACTCCCAAACCACATCATTCTCAGCCGATCGGAAGCGGAGAGAGATCTCGAACATGACGAGGGCCAGGGAGGACAAGCGTAACGGGGCCTTTATCACTAGCACTGGTATATACTCTTATCCGCTAAATGTATAAAGTCACGGACAACTCGATACTGCCCAGCGTTTTAACATTACAGATCCAGAGGAGCGGCCGGGACACGACACGCCACCAGGACCGATGGGCGGTACGCGGCTGAAGGAGAAAATTAAGAGGGGCGAACCAACGCCTTGGACTTTAAGTTACATTATACACACTACAACACTCACACTCCACTAACAAGCCGAATGTGTTAATATCACAGAACTGTAGAGCCCAGAGGTCCTCTGAAGCTCGACTTCCCTCGGTGAGTTTTCTGCGGTTTTCTCACCGAATATGTCTTCAATACATATGCAAATGCGGGGAAGCTCCAATCACACAGGCCGCAGCCGATACCTTCCCATCCCCACACTCTACACCTACACTTGATCTTATAAATATATGTATCTATTCTCCTTAAAGGTCTAGCAGAGTTCTTCTTATTCTCTCCGATAGTCTACAGTCCCTCAGACGGTAGAGCATTTAGCGAAGTAAATGATAAAGAGCAAAGAAAGCTCATTTAGCCACGCCACATCTTTGCGCCTTCTTCGCCGTCTTCTCCAGCATCGTCACCTCATCTCCACCGTCTTCACCATCGTCACTTCACTGAGACCCCCGGGAGGGGCGGGAGGACGCCTAACCTGAACTGCGCCGCCAGGGTCGCTGACATGAGCTGTCGTATCCCTTTGAATGTAGTCACCATGCCCAACTATGGTTGATTCAATTCGGATTAAGGATGGCAAGAGAGATCAAAAGGCTCATCGAGCCTAAAAATAAAACAGATATTATCACACAAATACTTAATATAAGTATACATATATAAATAACACAATCACACATATGACACAACAGTGGAAAAGGTATTCCCTCAAATCACTGACAAAAGATCGACGACGCAGTAAAATGCGCACGTTTAAAAAAGTTATTAAAAATTAAAGAACTCGTTTTCGTTCGTTCGTGATACAATTTTCGCGGACATCTGGATCAATCCGCAGATTACATTCTGTGGGATTGCGATGGAAATCAACTCAGTAATTTTCGAAGGGAACTTCACTTCGTCTTACATCGGTTCATCTTCGAACCGATTGGCTACTTCGATCTAGTGGCGTCAAATGATAGTTTTGTTGCATTTGAATTATTTTGTGAAAGTACTGGGCTGTGCTGTTTGAACTCCAAGCGTTGAACCACTTAATAAGAAAAAAACGAAACTTGCACTTTTATTAAGAATATAAATGGGATAAAATCATCTTCTCATGCTTTTATTCGTCTTTGATAGTTTGCCATGTCGTTGTCCTCGTCACTTTAAAGTCTGTCCTCTTTAGACCTTGATAAAAATTAGCATTTTTTTTATTTTTAGATTGTTTGATCTGTCTGAAAGTACCCTAATATATTATTACGCTCATACACAGGCACACACTAACAGATCTTTGCGACTACTATCAGTGTTAAGTGTCTAATTTGACCCCATAAATTACAATGTAAATTGTTTTAACTCGACCATTCGGTGTCGGATGCTGTGATCAGACCAAATCACTTTGTATGAGTGGTGAGGTAATCTCGGGGTGGAATGAATAACATGATTTTTGTTGTTTTAAATTTCTTTTTGTATTTTTTTCGAATTTAAAAACTCTTTACGAAAAACAACATTTTTTCTATCATTTACGAGTACATGACAAAGATTGTGTATAACACTTTTGTTGTATATAATACAGCCTGTTGTGTTCATTGTCATGCGACGATCTATTTTAACTAACCAAAAATATGATAAAGAGGTTTGTAGTGAAAAACAGTCTGGAACCTCTTTTAAAAATAAAATGGGTTGTAAGGAAATCGAGCTCATAATCTTCGGGCAAGAAGACTGGCGTCATACCACCTAGGTTTATAGGGTCAAGATATTATTACAATGTCATAGACAGGCATACGCAACGAATCGGGATACATTCATTTTCCTCTGAGATTTATGTGAGTTTGATGGCTTTAATTTTTATCGAAACCAAAAACTCGAGCATTTCAGCACATTAATTTTAAGTAAACTACAATATTTTATCAGGTTTTGGCAACTTAAACATTATATTAAAGAAACATTTCCTTACGTGATCTGTGTACCTTCATGCATGACCGGTTTAACGCCTTTTGCATCATATGGTCCATGGTAAATTTCGGTGGTGCCCCTTTTCCCTTGATGCCCTAAGCACGTGCTTAATGATTAATCCAGCCCTGTCTACGTGTGGTAAATATGATATGTTTTGGGATCTTTAGATAAAAATGGTATCGCTTTGCATGACTTAACATTATTTTTTATTTCTTTGACGGAATTGACCAATAAAATACATATTTTACTGACTTGATATTTTTGTACATTAAAGATGATGTACAAAGATTTTTCTTTCCTCTCCACCATCCCTTCCTTTTCCTTTGATTGATGATATCTCACTTTATATGAAAAGGAATATTCGGGTGATTGTTCGTCTTTGTGGGGTTTATGGGCGTATGCTCAAGTACGAGTATATATATCTATATGTTCATGGATATCGTGGGGATGGATAGTCATTTGAATGTTTTTGCGACAATGTAATTTGCTTAATTTATTTTTGTCTGGTTGGTTGGAATGGATTGCCGCCTGGCAATAATACGCCAGATTGTATTTGCAATAAAAGTGTTTAATTAAATAAATAAATAAATAGTCATTATTCGAAATTTCAAATAAACAATAAAAATGTATTTTTAGGGTAAAATCTTTGTATTCGTCTGTACACCACGTTAATTTTGGTAATACTCGTACAACAATCTTTTTTTACTATCGGGTTATATAATATTTTCTGAAGAATAGGAAAATTCATAAAATGAAACGCAAACTCGGATTTTTTCAAATCCATCTCAAAACTTCTTTAAACTAACCTAGCAAAGAAAACTTCTGTATATCTTTAAAAAATTAAGATTATTTTAGATAACCATTTCTTTATTTTAATAAAGGAATGGTATAATCTTTTATCCAGTTTTTTTTTATTTCAAATATTAAATTCCACGAATAAAAACTTATTAAAAAAAGTTTTTTTAATAAACATAACTTCCATCAACTAATTGTAAGGTTTAAACATTCAAATAAAAAAACTTACATAGAAGAAAAAATATGAGCAAACAAAAATAATATTCAAATTTTACACAAGTGTTTCAAGCTTTGAATACGAATATGAGATTTTAAAAGATTTTTTAATATAATGTATCGTATGTACAATCTGGTTAATTTTGTTGGATTATTGTTGTAAATTCTATAAACTTGAGTTATTGTATTTTATTTATAACGTTATTGTTGCATATTTTAGATTAAAGTAGTCCTTAAGAAAACTAACAATTGTCAGCTTCATTAAGTTCAATTCACATTTTCTACGGCGGACTGGAGGTATCTCGACCAGTCTTCCAATTGCTGGAAACACTCTTTATCGCCGAGTAAATAGTTGGGCGCATTCCCAACTAATTGAGGCAACTATTGTAGTAACAGTTGAAGCGATTGGAATGGACAAGAATTCGCTTCACGTTCGTTTGTGCTAGCTACCCTGTGTGCAAGAAACTGGCATCTGGAGTTCAAGAAACTGACTCAGCAGCCATTCTGTATACTTTATTGTTTAACATGTAATTTTGTTTATGATTCAATCTAGCGGGATAAGTCCATTATTGAGTTTATCTTGTATGGAACCAGAATGTAGTTTCTCATTTCAATTAAAGCGAAAATGGTGATTTCAAACATTTTTTTTACTATAACAGCAAAATGTATCATATCCAACTCAAAAATAAATAGTCTCTCAAAGCAATAATCCTTTAGAAGTTTTAAAAAAGCCTCTATCGGAGGCCAGTTACTGACTTGAAAAAATTTCTCTGGCATTTTACTTGATAAGTAAAATACCAGAGAATTTTTCCCCCTTAGAAATAAGGATTTAAAAAAAATTAAAAACAATTTTAAATTTACACATTTCTTATTTTTCTTATTTCAGCGATTCGGCACAAGGGTGGGTTAGTTTTTGATTTTGTAAAAAAATCATTTCGATAAATGTCTTAAGATGTTTTTTTATATTGACACCAGTCTTTTTCCAAAAATGTGAGTTTTTGCCTTTTAAGCAGTAATTATTTTATGAACCAGGTGTGCATACAAAATATTAAGTAAGATTTTATAGATCGAAATGTCGTGTACTAAACTCATGTATTACATGTACTAAACTCATGTATCTATTTTTTTTAAATACAACTGTTATCAATATAATAGAAACAATAAAAATACAAACAAAATGAAGATCCACTAATTTATAATTGGAAAAAAAATAATAAAGATGCGTAAAATTCTGATGTTTAAAATGCTTTTAAACGACATGTTAAAAAGTGGTTGTAAAAAACGTGTTGGCAAGTAATTCTATTGATTTAAACCGGAAACAATAATTTGAGCTTTAAAGAAAACTCGAAATGGAATTTATAAAAGTGGTTAATGCATCGGCCGATACACGCAGTATCACCCGCTGATGCGGACAAGTGGCGCGTAAGTTGTCACTTCCTGCGCGCGTGCCATGTCACGCCACGAGAGCGGCGCGCGTCCCGCGTCCCATCCTGCGCTTCAATCGCGCTCCAATCTCAATCAGTTCGGATACTGCAGCCGGCGCATCGGGCGAGCTGATTGAATATTGCACAGCACACGCCACGACAAGTGAGTGTAATGAAGGCATTGCACTGCAGTCTGAGGAATCTCAATTATGTTAAACACTACTTATTTTGTGCTAATCAGTGTTTTGTTAACTAACAAAGGATTTTTTAAAGAAATTGGAGATGTCTTTTTATGTTGACTTTTTTAAGATTTAGTACTCTGTAATGGGAACGCGGAATGCCTTTAATCACTAAACTGTATTACAGAAGTATAATTAATGTAATTCTCATACTACGTTTCGTATTACTCTCTCGTCGTATACAATACAGCCTGGTGGGCATATTATCATGTGAAAATCTCTTTTGACTTACCGGAAAGGTTTCTATGAGACCTTAAGTAAAAACCAGACTGGAACAACACAATCCCCAGATCGAAAGACAGGTGTCTAACGAACTAGACCACGGAAGTCGTTGTATATGCTTTGTTGTGAGAGTAACACGTACAGTACCCGGCAATAAGTAATACACATCGGGCTTAAGAAAGAGACGTCGGCCATAATCGGTTAACTTCAGCTTTGTAGACCATCGTCTCTGTCCCTAGAACGCTTGACAATGACTGACAAATCGCGCCGGAACACGTATATGAATGACAAATACGACGCTCTACAAAGTCGAGGTTAGCCGATTATGGCCGACAGCCTCTTTCTTAAGCCCGATGTGTATTATATAAAATACTTATCGCCGGGTACTGTACTATACTTTGTAAGGTATATGAACTTGCTCCATTTGAAGTCTATCTACGTCTTTTCTCTTTGTGAGTAAATAAAATATGACTCACGTAATAGGGTTTATAAAATACCCTGTAATTTAAAAAAAATCTTATTTTTAAACCAAGAGAATTTGATTCGGGTTTCGCGATTGTTGATCCTCAGCATAGAATGACAGCGTTTAACCACACATTACGTACGAGTACAAAGTTAGGCAGCGGATTAGGAGCATATAAATTCAACGACGTATTATACCAATGAACATATCTTATGTAGCACTGTTTCCAAACATGTATCACTCTTTCAAGTGATCAATATATTTTTTTTGGTAAATGCTAAACGCCTGTAAAATAATACATTCAGATGAAAAATGCTAAAATTAGAACTAATACGAAACTCTAATCTGTAACATTGGGGTGCTAAGTAAGCATACTTACCATCAGGATATGGTTTCGACCAAAAGGTAAATTGTGTTTTTTTTTGTAATAGCTGATTGTATTCCCAAATATAAGGGGATTCAAAGGAGCATTAAACTAAGAAGTGTCTATTGGTTCCTCATACGCCTCTAGAATTCGCAAAAAGGGTTTTCTGAAAATAATTCGTGTATAGGTAAAGAAAATCTTTTAAATCAGTCAAATAACAATCAAATGTTTTTTTTATTGTATGTTTTTGTTTTTTTATATCATTTATTCTTGGGTTAGTATAATTCGATCCATCCCTATATTTTTATATTATAAAACTATAGGTAAAGCTAAGTTGTTTCCCACTTAGCTTTACCTATAGTTTTATAGGTAGTTAAATTCACATTCACTTAAAAAATTTGAATCACTTTTACATAAAATCATATTTATATAATTGATTACTGAATAAGATGTTCTATTTAAAAATATGATCATAAACATGTTTGATGTTCTTTGTAATGATTTCAAAGAAAGTTTAAGAGTCACGAGTGATATATACGTGTATCATATGTATTCTTAACAAGTAATGATTGGCATTCCAGTCTCATAAAAAACTATCTTTTTTTTTGTGTTGAACGAAATTAGTTTCGTGTGTCGACATGGATAAAATGTCATTAAGTTCTGGGATGGAATATTTTTTTTGCCATGATTTGAAATTGTGTCGTGTTCTGGGATGAAATAATTTTTTTCCGTGATTCGGAGTTGACCAAATATTTGTATTGTTTTGGAATAAATCATATTTTATCATGTTTTCGATGGAACAATTTTTCATCGTGATTTGGAATGATTCAAATTTGTGTTGTTTTGGATGGACCTAATTTGTGTTTTATTTTGAGGTGGAACAATTTTTTTGTAGTGATTTGTAATGAACCAAGTGACTAATGTTTATTTACCCCGTTATCGAATGATATCAAGAATCGATTGCAACGGTTAATTTAAGATCAAACCTACATTGCTCTATTGCTACCAGGAGATGCCATCAGATTGTACAACGTTGTGTTCCTGGATGATAAAAAGCTGGCTTTCAGTATTTTAAAACACACTTTACCTACTTTAATTGGTTTCTGCCGCCTTTGGTAGTGAATTCCACCTTCTTTTAACTTATTTCTAATCTCTCCTTATAACATGTATTGGTCTTAAATATAAGTATTATATTACACAATAATAAAATCAGAAACTGGCATAAGAAGAAGTCGTTCGGCAAGCATAACATGACAATTAAAAATACTTGATTTTACTTACTGACTTGACTGGTTGAAACTTATCCGATACGGCTTCTTGAAGTACTCGGAACAAGTCCTGTTCATCTAATTTGATTCGGTTCACCGCCTGATATGATTTGGTGTTCTGCTCGTGTCATACAAAACTGTCGCCGCTTGGTGTCGTACAAAATTGTCGTCGGCTATTTTTATAAGGCAATCACATTTATATCTCTTGATGCATGACAGCTTGATCTAAATCTGCCGGCAACAATGATATAGGTTTATTGCTCTATATTATTGTATTGTACAAGCAAGAAGGATTAGTTGGAACAAGATTAATGTATAGCATTTTTTTAACATTTCATCTGATGTATGAAGATTCTTCGTTCTGTTTAATTGGTTTAAGCAGAAATCGTCGACTGAAAATGGCTACATATTCGATTGACGTATGCCATGTATCGTTAATTGGATCTTTAGCCTTATATGGCACATCGTCAACTTGTCTAACTTCTTAATATTATGTTTGGTATTTAATGGAATAATTTAATGTTTCGTACCTGGTGATAGAAGTGAACGCCTTTATTTATATGTCTTTGCGGTTTGAATGATTTTTATTTAAAAATAATGCATAAAAATCATGTAGGTAATTAAAAAAAATTGTAAGTATAACCAGAGTTTTTACAATTATTACTTTTTGAAACATACTCAATTCAATAGGTTTAGTGTTGTAATGTAGTATACTAATATATATTATGAATACTAATATATTAGTGTTCTTTGAATATGGCAGTAATATCAAAACCAGTTGAACATTAATTTCAACATAACATATCTTCGGTTTGGTAAACATAGTGTTTATACTAATAATATTTTTGAAAAGGGAAACAAAAAAAATCAACTCAGGTTTGTCGAAATATCGGTATACTTGTAACCCTCAGTGATATTAGGTACCTTACAAATATCGGTATACTTGTAACCCTCAGTGATATTAGGTACCTTACAAATAATACCAATCTAAATTGCACACAATCGAATAAGAAAAGTGATTTTTTTTATTTTCATACAGCAGTTTCGTAATTAAAGTATTGTGGTATAATAATTCAAAAGCAATATATATTTTTAACTGGATACATATTAAAGGACATTATGCAGATATTAGCTTAATGTTTCCCAGTAACTTAAGACATTAAAATGTTTTTTTGAATAGATAGGATAGCAGCGTAGAAAAGGGTGCTGAGACAATAGAATTAAACCCAGCGACAGAGAAACGACCCAGCCTCCATAATGCTGTATTGTTCCAAAACCTGAATGATAATATGTTTAACAATTCCTCGGGTAGAGGAGCAATTATCATTGAATGACGTCGATTGTGTGGGACTAAACGAAATATGGGAATAAATAAATAAATAAATAATAACAGCTCCGCCTCCTTTGTCAGGCAGTGACCATGGATTTGTTAATAATTTAATGGATAAAATAAATATTTTTTTAGTGTTGAATGTTTAAAATACGTGGTTAAAACTTTCATAATCAAGTATTCACGTATAATTAGTAGATAATTTTATATTCCTGGACTGCGAAGATCTCTATTTTTAAAACCTTTATAAAAAATCATAAAATAGGGATCTTCATGATCTATGTCAGATAATATGAATTTATGTATCAGAAGATCTTTTAAGATTACCATATTTTTTTTAATCAATTTACTTGACATTTTAGCAAATATAAAGCATGAAATTAGGTCCATTTTCTTATCACTTGAGAATTTATCTTTTGTTCAGACAATTTTCTGAGGCATTAGGTTTTAAGAAATCGTGTATACATGTATCATAGTTTACGACCAATTGAAAGTATGATTTTCGTAGCGCTATATAGAGGTCACAATTTATTATTCGTGAGAGTATAAGGACTTAACTACAGAAAATTAGTTTTTTAATGCCTTAAATACTGCATACCACCATTAACTAATATTTTAAATACTCCAATCGTTGATGTTCTCACGTTATCACTTTTACCTGTCTTCCGAATTTACTCGTTAACTATAACTGCATTTTTTGCAGTTTGTCTGGTATAAGTTAACAAAATATAAGACACTTTTTCATCCGTGTATTTTATGTTTTGTTGCAATTAATGCCCTTTTAGTACTTAATTTAGTTCACCTCTCAGTTTCAGTAGTATTTTGTCTCACGGCCCAAATATTTAGCGTTTTTTTTCGTGGCGTAAATTATATTTCAGTAGATGCATTTATGTTGAACTTGATCTATATTATTATGTTACATGCTTGGTAGTCAAATTATATTTCAGTAGATGCATTTATGTTGAAATTGATCTATATTATTATGTTACATGCTTGGTGGTCAAATTATATTTCAGTAGATGCATTTATGTTGAACTTGATCTATATTATTATGTGACATGCTTGGTGGTCAAATTATATTTCAGTAGATGCATTTATGTTGAACTTGATCTATATTATTATGTTACATGCTTGGTGGTCAAATTCTATTTCAGTAGATGCATTTATGTTGAAATTGATCTATATTATTATGTTACATGCTTGGTGGTCAAATTATATTTCAGTAGATGCATTTATGTTGAACTTGATCTATATAATTATGTTACATGCTTGGTGGTCAAATTACATTTCAGTAGATGCATTTATGTTGAAATTGATCTATATTATTATGTTACATGCTTGGTGGTCAAATTATATTTCAGTAGATGCATTTATGTTGAAATTGATCTATATTATTATGTTAGATGCTTGGTGGTCAACATATATTTCAGTAGATGCATTTATGTTGAACTTGATCTATATTATTATGTTACATGCTTGGTGGTCAAATTATATTTCAGTAGATGCATTTATGTTGAACTTGATCTATATAATTATGTTACATGCTTGGTGGTCAAATTACATTTCAGTAGATGCATTTATGTTGAACTTGATGTATATTATTATGTTACATGCTTGGTGGTCATATTTTTTTTTATCATAAACGTACTTGAGCCAAAACAAAATTCACCATTCGATTCGTGCATAGAATTTTGTTTATTTAATAAGCTTAGATATTTGAAAAAGAGAAGCTTAAAGTATCCATTTTTCTACCCAGCTGTTGTGTTGCTCGTTTCTTTTTCCAAATGTAGAGATATTCGGGAAAATATCCTCCTCCCGTGTCATCTTCAATTCACTTGTTTTGTTGTTGAACACATTGGTATTGGTATTGGTACTCATCCATCCGAGATATTTGCCTTGTCCTTATAATATTAATATATTCTATTCCGAGTCTAAATAACGAATTAATCTATAGTATTTGATAGATACATTGGCGATAAGTGTATCTGTGCCTTATACAGTACTTCCTTATTGTTTCTAAAACTATTTGCTTTTTCTATCTACAGCTTTCTAGAAAAAAAATAATAAAATAATATAAGATAAACCAGGAAACATTATAAAAAGTATTGAACATTCACTTCCAATATATCGTGATAAGTATTTGGCCCACTTGCACATAACTATTGTTTCATTGGTATTAGATTTTTTATAAAAATTATACCCAATATAGCTCTTTATTTTCTAAAATTAGACTAATGTACATTTGTAAGATTAATTTGATTCTGGTTACTATATTTGACGTGTTACGGTTTTAAGTGACAACAAACTCTTGAAATCAAAAACCTTTTTATATATTACGCTCTTATTCATATCGAAGTAAATTTTATTTATTCGAATGAGTTGATTTATCAAGGTATTACAATTTAAAAAAAAAAGTTCCACTATAATCAAATAATTCAAATATAATATTTTTTATAGTTTGTTTCTTTCAAATGCTTTCGAATGTATGGTAATTTCCAAAATCTTCTAATTTATTCTTAGTCTTGCAGATAAATCATTTTTGCCATAAATAAAGTTTCTCTGATATTCGATACACTTTTCTGGGGCCTGATTCATAATTTATCAATGTGATTGTTGGCTGATTAACATGCATTGCTTTTGTTAGCCATGGCTACCTGTATTGGAATCTGTAATACAATTAATATCTCAATTATATAACTTAAATTTTGACAGGCAATAACGTTAAACGTTTTGAGTTTAGCCTTTGGGGTTAACTTTTGTGAGCATACTGATAACCACTCAACATTACATAATAAATAACTAACATCTTCCAGTGACAACCATCGTAAAAGCAATTTTTATTTTATTTCTTTTAAACAGTCTTATGCTTAATAGTTTTGTTCATTCTCGCTTTGTTAATTAAGAATGTAATTTAAATTTATAAATAAAAAAACAACAAAATAGTCTTACGAAGGACTCAACTATTATATAATGTTTTAATAAGAATAATTTTTTAATTTAAGTACACATAAAGAAAACAAGCATCCTCCGATTATTCCACAAATTAAATATAAACGCACCTTAGAGATAGATATAAAAAAAATATTTTCATCAAATCAATACGGAAGAGACAAACCAGGCATGTTCAAAAAAGTAAGATGCATGTCTTTCATCTTGCGATATCGGGTTTGATTCCTGATTGTAATCAGGTTGTTTTTCGTTTAATATTAGCTAGTTACATATATTTTGTAGCCAAATTGCAAAGTTCGGTCAGTGTCCAGTGTATAAAAGCTGGCGGAAAAGTTGCGGTGAGTTGTATGAACTTGGGCAGCATAAACATCAGACTCAAATTAACTGGTCTTTAAATAGAATTATTTTTTTATTGTAATTTATTTTTAACAAACACTGAAAAAAAAAAAAAAAAAAAAAAAAAGTGGAATAAACAGTGTTTGTTAAATATAAATTACAATGTCTTTAAACCTCCACAACGTTAATGCCTTAACTATAAACAACATATTATTTTTTTAATCAATGAAAAATATGTTTCTATTCAATATTTAAACAGTTTGATTTAAAAAAAAAACTTCTCTCGAAACTACGTATATTCAATTCACCATTAATTACTGATCAATGTATCTTATTATGATATGCCCCCCCCCCATCCTATCCTTACACTTTTCTTATATTTTTTATTTTGTAATATTTTTAACCCGTCAATAATAGTGGGTTTGAATCGCGAGTTAAATCGCCCTTGATGAGAGGAGATTATGATTTCTAAATTACACTTTATTAATTCTCGTTTTATTATTCTTATTATAAGTAGTGTTTTAATTTATTTCAAATTTGAACAAATTGATTTCTTGAGTTTAAATTACGAAAAATCATAATTAAAATTTTGAGTTGATTAGTCAAAATTATGAATTAATTATTAAAGTCTTGTGATTTATAATACAAACGAAGAAGAGAACTTTGAAATGCTTTGAGTATATAGATTGAACGAATGACGTAATACTTAAAAATCAAATAAACAGTGCAAATGTGAGTGAAAGATATGGTAAAGGAATAGCAAGTTAAGCATGATTGAATCAAGTGAATGGTATTTTGAAAGAAGAAAATGTAAAAAAGGAGCTTAATTGTATTTGTATTAGAAGGTGTACGGATGCATAACATGCTAAAGATATGTGTTGCAAACTGAAAGTCTGACGCTATTTCCCCTTTGATTACCCCAACAGGGAAGTAGCCTGACGGTATGTATACGAGTATGTCATATGTATTGTAATAATGTTTGTGCAAAAACGAGATATCTATGAAATACAAGTAGCGGTCAATATTCTGAGAGTAGCTTTACAGATGTCGTTAGTACTTTTCGTTAATCTGCTTGAGTAGCAAGTGTCTTTAGATTGGCAGTAGCTATTACAATACTACTGTTGGTTTATGTGCTTGGGTAATCAACTTCTTTAGGTTGATAGTGGCTATTACAGTGCTACATTTTGTTTATCTGCTTAAGTAACAAGCTAATTTTGATCAATAATCGCTATTACAGTGCTACTTTTTCAACGATACTTAAGTGACACATTTTCTTCTAGAAACAAAGCAAAGCCAAAAATAATAAACTTATATTCAAATGTCATCAACATATATTTTTTGCAGACTTTTCATCGTTCTAATATCAAAAAATTATAATTAGAAATTGAGATTAACTTATCTGTTCTTGAACCATACAAAAATAACTCATTATTTTTCTTCAAACAATTACAGTTTTCTTACAGGAAACGTTATTTTATAATAATAGTTTATAGTGAAATTTAATATGTACTGAAATTTCATTATATTGTTTTTATTTTAAACAGGTAGATACACAAGTACTTAATCTTCCCCTTCTAAAACAATAATCTATGTAATTTGAGGATTTCAAAAAATATAATTTATGTTATTTCCTCTAAAGGTAATATTACACAGGAAATAACGTCTTCATTACCTCTTAACAATAGAAATAATGGCTTTTCAAACATTTTTGTCGTCTGATAAATGAATCTTAAAGTAGACATGTACTTGATTAGATGTACATATATATGGTTTTTACTATCGATCTTTAACGTGTTCATATCAACAACGCTATATTTTATTTCTTAAGGAAGTGATTCTCAACCTGGGTTCTGCAAAAACGTGACCGGAATTTGCAAAAAGAACTTTTGAAATACATCGTTTACTGCTTTACA
Organism: Odontocerum albicorne; assembly: GCA_949825065.1. Classification (NCBI taxonomy): domain Eukaryota; kingdom Metazoa; phylum Arthropoda; class Insecta; order Trichoptera; family Odontoceridae; genus Odontocerum; species Odontocerum albicorne. The sequence goes on from OX463851.1 coordinate 12,120,340, forward strand.
AGTTTATGTTGTAACCTCATATGGTTTTATAAAATGTGCAGGCTTCTCTCAAATAAAACAATGTTTTGTATAGAAAATTCTTAGAACTTGTGCAGAAAAAACTGAAAAATATTTCGGAGAGTGTTAATAACTACACATAATTTAAAATATAATTACTGTTTAAAAAAAACATTACAGCATTCCACTTAAAAAAGGGAAAAATATATGGCTGAGAAAGATGTATACTATCGTGGTATACATCTCCCTTTTCAACCTTAACTCTATGTTTGAGAAAAGTAATGATAAAACATTTATTTTTTCCGAAAAAACACATGTTCTATATATTTCTTGGAAATAAATAAAATAAATAAATAATAGGTTCATTTAGAAATATAGTGTAAGTGTTAAAGAAAATTAATCATACATATAGTTTTTTCTACACAAAGTATAAATATGAACCCATCACGTATTACTACATTATTACTTAGAATCCATACATTTTTTTAAAGTATGGTTTTATTCCGAAGAACAAAAATTTTTCCAAAAAGGAACATTCAAAAAAAAATATTCACAAAACCAGGTTTCTAAAATATTATAATGAATGTTATTAAACGAAAAATTATTTTTAAGGAATTTAACAATGAAACAGACATAATGCTTATTCAATATTTAAAATAAAATGTTCTGTAAATTAGACATTTTTTGCATTTTTACGTCGATCTGTGTATAACAGAATGTGTATTCAGGTAAAATATAATATTGGTTCAACATTCTAAATACTTTCTGTTTTAATTTCATATTGATTTCTCCCAGTAGATAAAATATGAGTTTGTTTAATTTTATCAGCTATCCCATAGACAATTAGACGTTTAAAGGAACTAAGCCGTAAATGTTTTTTTGGTTCACTTGAAATATGAAATAAGCATTCCTAAATCGTATCTAATCAAACCTTGTTTATATGATAACTTGGGTTTAAGTTGCGCTTCAGCTAGGTATTTTAGTATGCATGGCAAACATATACAATTTAAATACCACTTCGTCACAGGTATTGCTGAAAACGATTGATACTACTTCATCACAGGTATTGCTTAGTGAAGTGTATGTCAATAAAATGATGTTTAGTACTTTTACTGGTGATCACGGGGGCAGTTGAGGGAAAGTGAGTAAGAGGGGTGTTCATGAGATGGTCAGCTCAAATAAAACAGGATCCTTTTTAAACACTGTATTCACACGGACCAAGACCGGGAAGGATGGAGACAGGTTGAGTAGCTAAAGACTACAAAGCTCAAGATTGAGCACACAACGAAGAAAAAGAAACTAGGCACTGTTTTGTAACAAAAATATACGATTACAAAAGTAACATTTTCATCCTATTGATCAAGTATGTTGGACTAAAATTTAATACCATCCAAGAATAATATCAAGATGGAAATGATTAAAAAAGAGACGAGCAGGATTTTCCCCATTACGAGGCGGCATAAAACTGGTACACAAAGCATCTCAGTAAAATATGTGGTGATATTTATAGCAATCGCACTCAGCCACCACACATTCCCGGAGGTACGGGGAGAGAGCAAATCGAAGGCATCAACTGAGGCAATCGCATCCCGGGCAACTAATCATAATGAGCCCTCGGGCCAGTCGATAACCGAAACCCTCAGAGGAGCCGACACACGGTGGCTCGGCCAAGTGGCGGTATACTTTTAATCGGGTGCCCAGTTGGATATCAGGAAAAAATTAACCGCACACAGAGAGAGCCTTTATAATTATCATAGATTTTTGAGACATGTGGAAAATTCAGGCTTCGGTCAATTTTGATGGAGAATCCCTTTACTTGAAACAAAAAAAATGATCAAAGTAAACTTAAGTCTCATGTTTAATCTCCTTTCGTATGGCACAAATCGATATATCAAACCCGGTGATTCAAATTTATTGAAAAGTGTGACCGTGACACAATATTGTATTCGGCACAAGTGATCGAGCCTTTGGGCTTAAACCACGGAAGTAGGCACGGAACTCGCGGGTAGTCATTGCATGTGGTGGTAACACTACTGCATTTAAAGATACTCGTAGAATACTCGCACACGTACTTGACACGTGTGAGTATATATTATATCATATAACCTGACGAACTCTTTTATTCAACAGGGAAGATTTTTTTATTAATAATAAACGAGGATAAGTAATTAAGTTGTTGACTTACAGAATTTGATGACTTTCGTCACAAGAACTTAAGGAAAACCTTATATGAAGCTTTAATATTTCTCGTCCTAATTCTAGCCTCATTTTTCTTCAATCAATTCATTGTCCTATCTTTTCCATCGTTTCTTTACCTCTAAGTTTCGTGACTAGATGGTCCACACCAACCACAATTACTTTCGTAGTTGCTTATAGAGGGTATTCTTTTGACACCTTTATTTTAACTTCCACCAAACTTATTCCATTTACGAGGTCAATAAAAAAAAGTCGTAAACGTTAAGACCTTAAGAAACCGCGCCGTAATGTTAGGATGGATCCCTTGACTTAAATAGTTTTACACCCCTAAAAGTGTTTCTTGAAGTTTATGTTAAATTTATAGTTTTTGTTTGATACGTAGTGTTATGTAAGTAATCACGGAATGGGGGATCCATTAAAATAGCCTGAGACTAAATAATTCCGCCAAAACAGTTCCGACAAAGCAGTCCGAATACACGTAGCCTCAGTCAAAGCAACCTCTATGAAACAGCTAAAACCACTATTATATATTATATAAAAATAATACATTCTTGTAATAAAGATATAAAAATAAAACGAAATTTAAATTACATATTTTTAAAAAGTTGTATTGTCAAGTTATAAGAAATTCTGCGTAGATAAACTTAAATATTTATTTGAGGGTAATTTGGCCCTAGTGTTTTAAACCTAAAGTATATACGTATATATATATATATATATATATATATATATATATATATATATATATATATATATATATATATATATATATATATATATATATATATATATATATATATATATATATCTTTATCTTTATCTGCCCTTTTTCTACCCATTGCTGAGTGAGGGCACCCCTATGACTTAAATTTTGGACTTCACATCTGTTCACCGGTTGTCTTAGTGAAACCCGACAGGTTTTGTCATATAAGGGTAGTGGCTACCTCCGTTTTCTGTCTGACGTACAGCTTTGGAGGACACCTAGTGATTTTGTCTCAGCATGAAATGCTTCGATTTTAACCATATTGGTACACTTGGTGTGGTATTGAAATGCTGGAAAGAAGGAATTATTAGTACATACATTAGTAGCCTAAGTAGTTGAGAGCATTGATATTATTTTAAAGTAATATATATATTTTATACATAATTTTACTCCCATTCAGTTGAGCTAAAATTGATTCACAGCCAAGATCATAATTGATTCATACAATGGATTACATCTTAACCAAATCATAGATACAAGATAAATTGAATTATTTCGCAATTAATATGATATATTCGAGTTAAATGAAAGCATATTATCACAAGTGTATCCGCTCGGCAACGCCTTGACCGAGTCATGTATCCATGAAGCGACATTAATCATTTTAATTTCTGACAACGCACTGTAGATGGCCCCTAATGTATATTAATGTGAACAGCACAGATAGCCGAGTTACTCTGCGGTATTTAATTGCCTCACCGTTTTGTAATTAATCGCTACTGGCCGCAATGCCGCGCACGAGTCCTTAATTTGTGGATTTGCCGACAAAAGGCACTTATTTAGCTAAACCGTCAATTTTTAAGTATGTTGGGTGAAATCTATTGATTAGAAAATTGCTGCACTTGAATCGAAGATTATAGAAAATATTTGTTGGATCACAGCTGATAAGCTGGGTAGATGACAATAGAAGTACAGTGGGATAAAGACAGCGCAGCTCCTTGCCCAAGCAAGTCCACAATAAAGAGCTACAGGGGAGGCTTAAATCTACCATTGGATGACGCCTCTTTAGGAAATAAATTTCAAGGTTAATAGATATAAAAATAATCTTAACCATTTTCTATAGCATATAACCTAAAAGAAATTAAATTGCTTTAAAATTTATCCACAAAAAAATCGCTTTCTCTTTGAATTGAACGCTCTTTTGACCCAACTTAACATAGTTTATATTTCACTTTCGTCCTTAGTTATTACATTTCTTATTCTGTCACACACCGACACACGTTCTCCTTTGCTTTGCACACGCATTTACTCGGTTTCTTTAATTCATTTTCCACGTTCACATTTCACTTTCATACATCGATTTTGGCATTAATTTTATAATTATGGTAAATAGTAACAAAAAGGAGATTTTTAAAATTCCTTTACAAATAAAATAAAGCTGTTTTAAGATAAGCTAAATATACTTGCTAAGATCTCCAACCTGATGCTAATCGCTGTCAAATAGCTTCCCTGTAACAGATTACATTTCATAACATTCCAAATCAAATTTCGCTGATCTTTATCTCAAAGTCGTTCGCCTCTGATCAAAAGACTGACATCGAAATGACGATGAATGTGTGAAATATTTTATCCGACTTTGACTCTTATGATTTACATGGATTGATTTCCATATCTTGTGAATTAACTGGTTCATTTTTGGGAACATTTGAGTGTCAGAGGTTTATATAGCTCAGTGTCATAAAAATATTTATAAAATATTGGTACAGTTGGTAGAAAAAATTATTATGTTAATGGTTAGGTAAGTGTATACACGATATTTGATGACTCCTGTATTTTTTCTCTTTTAAATAATATGCTTCATAAAATTTTAAACAGTATTACTGAAATATTACTGAAACCTATATAAAATTTGTCCTGTGAAAAAACAAAATATTTTATATTACAGGACAAGTTTTATATAATACACGTGTATATACTCGTACATACCTTATGAGAGAACCAAACAGACAAAAACAATGTTATTTTCAGTGGTTATTCAAATTATATGAATCAGGGTATGTTGCCTATTATTTGTTGTGACTTCTATAAACTAGGGTTTTGCCTGTATATTACTGGAGATATATGCACATGAAAATATAGGTTGATAATTTTTTTACCGCTTGTTGATTATTTTTTAATTGCTTACCCTAAGCGTAGTTTATCACAATAACTAGATTTCGCCATATTCGTCCTCAGATCTTTCTCTTCGCATCTCTCATACAATTTATTTCTCTTCGCTTGTTAATTCATCTTCATTCACCGGTAACACTACCTTGTTATCAACGTACTCGTACATCAATCTGCATACATTCCAAAATGAAGCGCTTAGTATTACTATTCTCATTAATAAATTGTTCATAAACTGAAGGACAACAAATAATTAATCTTCGGCAAGTCCTCCAGTAGGATATATAAGCCTGTCAGGTGACCGAGGAAACAATGTAAGATAAAGTTAGGTTTAGAAAGGTAATTGGAAGGGTAGAACCCTAAAACTTACTGCAACTACAAGGAAGGGTAAAACCCTAAAACTTACTCCAACTACAATATTAAGAAGCAGCGTGTTATACTTTTTGGCAATCGATTTTCTTATTCCCGTCATCTACGACTTTTTCAATGAAAATTATATCTCTAGTCCTAAATCTGTTTCTCAAGGTCATCATCGCAATTTTCTTTATATAATACATTTGAATGCATCAGCTTGAATTATTGATCTGTCTTTTTTACTGATGATAGGCAGTCCCTCGCAATCAAATAAGATTGTAAGTATATGCGTGTATTGATTTCATGTGTACAAGCTGTTACACTTCACCTAGCACATAGTCTAAAAAATAGAAAGTTTTGATGGCAATGATATCAAATTTTCAAGACAATCAACAGGTTTAATCCGCTGCAGCGTTACATTTGATCGATTTGCATATTGTTAATGAATACCGTTATACTTAAAATGCTTATCAACTTATTTCAAATAAAGTCATGCCTGCTCTGCTCAAATAAGATATGTCGGAACATTTTTAAATTTAAAAAAAGGTGGCTGTCTGATTATTGAATATAATCCTTAATGGTGACGATACTCTAAGTTATCTAGCGTTTATTCCTGGTAGCAACAGTAACCGACAAAATTTAAGCTTCTTAAATTCAATAATATCCGTAAAACCAAACACTTGTTACTGTGAATTTATGATTTGTTTAGTTATGGATGTTTGATTAGTTTTTATTTGGATGAAAATTCAAATCTTTTATTGTTTATTTTGCTCGCGATAGTTTTTATCTATCGTTTATTCCTGGTAACAACAGTAACCGACAAAATGAAAGCTTCTTAAATTCAATAATATCCGTAAAACCAAACACTTGTTACTATGAATTTACAATTTGTTGAGTTGTAGATTTTTGGTGTTTTTATTTGGATGAAATTTCTAGTCTTCTTTTGTTTATCTTACACGTGATAGCTTTTAAAAATTTATTCCACAGGTTTTTGAAATTGATCACTGCTTCATAAGGGTCACTGACTAAATTTCTAAACCCTTTATCAAGCTTTACAAAGATGTTAGATTATCACAAGATTACAAACTAGTAAGTTTAGCGTCACAAAAATTGATACTATTTGACGATATGTGATTTAAGACGATATAAATAGTTTTAGTCATTGCCTTAATAACACACATTTCATGTATAACTAACTCTATGAAAAATAACAAGTTTGCAAGCTTCTCATTCTGTGTGGTATCACCACTAATAAAGATTCTAATTAAGGTACTATTTAATAAAAAAAATAATTAAAATCCCTTATTAACACTATTTGTATAAGTTGAGGCACTTATTTTTTAGTATTTTTTTATGCATATTTCAAGACTTAAAATTGAACTTTAGAAACATTGTACTGTATTGTATTTACACTTTCGTTGTGAAGTTAATTGCCTTCTTAATTGCTGGTTAATCTCTTCCAAGTAATCAGAATGATCTTCATAAGGCCAGAAGGGAAAACCAGACTGAATTTTCTTTTTGAAAACAATCTGGATTCCAACGGGAATCGAGCCCAGGTTGAACGACAGGAGTTTTATTACCTACGGTTTTAGTATCGGAGGTCGTCTTATATATAATATAAGTGTTAGAAATACAATAAAACCATATGCAATTTATTATTACTGCAATATTATAAAAAAGGTCTGTATACATTATAATTATCCCTTGATTAATCTGGTTTGGTTCAGATTGTGCCAATTAATTGAAAGATAAAAATGATGAGTCTTTTTATCAAAAAATCAATTCTAATAGAGTAAAAGAAAAATACTTTTACTCAAATTTATATTTAATTTGGGACCCTAATGTAAAAAAATTGAAACTTGATAGAAAGCCATATTTTTTTTAATTCCACCAAAATACCTTGTGTCTCGTATTATTATATAAAAGTGAATACATTTCTTGAGAAATACAATTTTCAAGTCAAATTACCCCAACTCAACCCTCTTAAAACTATTTTAACCGTTTTACTGTTGGAATTATTTTTAATACTATAAAACGTCTATATATTATTTATAGTTAAGGCATTAACGTTGTGGATGTTTAAAGATGATGTAATTTGTTTTATCAAACACTGTTTATTCCACTTTTTGTAACGGTATAACCCTAGCGGTTTCAAGGTTTTCACCTCATCATCAGGGAAATAAACAGTGTTTGATAAAACAATTTACAAACGTCCATATACAAATAAAGGGTCTTTCAAATTGAGCGTTTTTTTTTATTCCAATTTTTTAATTCTTGAATAAAACACACAATTTGCTTTGATTTAAAAAACTTTTTATCGGTCATTGCAGTATAATGTGTGACATTTAAACACAAAAAACAATATCCGCCAAATGTCTATCTCTTACAGCTCCACAAATGTTCACTGTTTTGTCAAAAATTTCGATGAAATTTTGGCATAATTGCGATTTTAACTCACCAATAACGCGAATAATTTCGTCCTTCAGCTCAGGAATTGATTGGGGGTCATTTTTATAGACCTAGCTTTTCACGTGACCCCAGAGAAAATAGTCCAACGGTATCAGATCACGTGATCTTGGTGGCCAATTAACATCACCGTTTCCGGAGATTACAATACATAAAATAATTCTCAATTTTAACGCGTTGTTGTATTGTATACGACTCCATTTTTATAAATGACACACATTACACTTCTCAAATGTCACAAGACCGAGGCAAGTTCACGACACCATCTGTGATTTATCCAAGAATTAAAAAAAAAACCCGCTCAATTTGAAAGACCCTTTATATAGACTATCCGCACTCTAACGGTTAAGTAAGAAATATGAACCATTTTGAACAACAATGGTATATTTTGTCCTACTGAGACGCGATGAGATAATAAAGGGTCAATAAACTGCATCAATACGATTGTTTCAAAGTCAACAAACGAATTTTTGTTGACATTCGTTTCTTTGCTAAAAAATTGAGCTTTTTTCGATATTCGTTTATTTGTCAAAAGGTTAACAACTTAAAGTTTCAAATTATTATTGGTACTAAATAAGATTCAAATTTGAATATTCATAAAATCAAATGTAGATACATATAAATATGCAAAGAAAATCCAACTGACATATCACCAGTTTTGAGAAAATATAAAATAGTCGATTGCTAAATACTTAATAAATTTAAGCGATACGTTACTGTTTAAAAGTATCTTTTATCCATGAATCGTATTATTAATTCTTATTAGATATTTTAAATGTTTATAAAATAATATGTTTACTGAGTTGGATCTTTTTTGCATATATATTTTCAAATGCTGTCTCTTCTATCCCCGAGCAGGTGAGCAGGTAGTAAAGGGTCAACACCCTGACGTGGAATATATTGAGAAAGGTTGAGGTGATGTGCATGCATTATGATTACCCATTTTCCTAAGGCATATTTACAAACATTCATAAATATAATCAACATTGTGTGTTTTGTGAAAATACCATAAATATGAGGATTAAAAGTAAATAGCTGTTAATAAACTCCAGTTACCACAATAGTAACATAACTAACGAGTATTTATATTTCAGTTTATACTCTTTTGAAGGACCTTATACATATGGTAGCTCTCAAAGTGTTTTGCGTCGCAAATTGTTTTTTATGTGTTCAAGTTCGAATTTTTAATTTTATTTTTTATGCTATTGTGTCCGTATTTAAAATTTCTTCCAACCAATCAGCTCATATTAGATACTCGTACATTCAACTGCTTTTATTACTTCAAAAAAAAAAATAACAAACTTTAAACCAAACCAATTTGCTAGAATAAGGATAAAAAAATGATTATGACAAGAATTAACTAAATTCTGGAGAGAATAAAAAAGAAGCTAACTCTAAGTTTATAGTGCATATGACAAAAATCCTGTACTTTTGAATGGATGAGAGCGTATACCTGGGGTTATACTTTTTGAAAACCATTTATTTATAGAAAAGAAAGACTAAAAGTTAAATATATTTTTAAAAAATGCTCAGCATTTGGCGTAAAAATACTTTTTATTCTCAACCTGTCCTTTTTTTTATTTCAACATTTAAATGATGTATCATCTTTCGTAAAATCGCATTTTTTAGACTTTAATATGAGAGTACTTTTTTATCAAATATACTTTTCGGAAATCATAAAACACCGATATCCAACACAAAAAATGATGAAATAGATATTTTTTTTATGCAGTGGACAGTGCTCCAAAATGCATTATTAGGTTTGCACTGTACCGCATTCACCGTGTTTTTCAAATATCACCGTTTGGAAACCTGTGACTTTATAGAATCAGCGGTAGGTGCTCTATTACCAGAGAATATCCCGAAGAATACGAAAGATTACAATAGAGGTATCTGATATCATTTTACGGAGGATATCAGACACATAACAATATATTAAACGAAGGTATTCGGTGTCATTGTCTGGACTGCTCGACTGTGGTAGCTTATCTTCTTACCGGTAGTCATATTTTAGTGAAATACCACAAAGTTTTATGTGAGTTACTGTAGTAAACTACTAGAGTTTATTCGGCTAAGCTTATTGAATGATCCTGTAAGTTTATCAGAAACTGAACATGTAAGTTTTATCGATATAACCGCATTTCAACAATATTAAATAAATGAATGGCAAATATTCAGTGCTAAAATATGAATTTATGAGCAAATTTACTAGGCATGCGATATAATAAGCGTTCACTGATGTTTATACGTGCATTTCATTAGTTAAATGATTTGTGAATATACAATAGTTTATATTTCACTATAAGATTTATTCAGACCAGTTTCAAGTATCAGGAATCATCTTCATATAGTAAAGTAACAACTAACTTTGGGGACAAATATATTGCTAACTATAACCCCAATAGACTTGCCACTCTCGTCATAATATTAACGACCTCCGTAAATTATTTGGTAAGGCCTCTGTCTTCCTACCTTGGAGATTACGGATTCAATTCACGTTAATAACCATTTAAAAAAAAGTGTTTTAGCTTGTTTTTTGGTTAGTTGAAAGAGGTTCTCAGACAGCCAGAAACCCGCCATGTATGTTATTACTGTATACAACGAAAATGCAATACTGTATGACCTTTGATCACTGCTTATTATTAAAAAAATTATTCATTAAAATCAGCTATGGCTAATACACTGAACAAAGTTTAACGCCTTAAAATTACCAGACTCGTGGTTGTATTTACTTAATTATATTACGATTTTAGCAATTCAAATCCAGATCAAATTTTTAACTTGTCATAAACAAAGTTTAAACAACAAAATACATTTTCTGTAGATATTTATTAAACAAAAATGTTTGTTTTTAATTAATAAATAATTGAAATATTTTATTTCAATTGCAAATTTGATACATATTCGTGTTAGTTTGTACTCGAATCACATAATATTCCGTAAAATTTCTTTATCGTGAAGTTTTTGCTTAACTCATATTTTTTTTTTAGTTTTTTTGTTTCCATAACATTCTATTTAAAAACACCAAAAACTCATTAATAATGAAAGTAAATAAACCGCCATTACTTATATAATTTATTTAATGTTTAACAAAATAAGAGTCCCTTTCACAAGAATTTCATGTTTATTTGTTTTTAGTTTCATTCTCGATTATGAATTTTATTATTTTCTCATTTCGAGCTTCATTCCTCCGATAGTATTTATTAGGGGCCTACATATTTAGGACAACACATTAATTTGAACCCATTTATTCCTTACATTTGTCGGCGAGATATCACTGAGGCTGTATCAAATGCACTCGGATAAATTGTTTTTGAACGCAGCTTGTAAATGAGTCCATTAAAATTTTAATTGTCATCATTTTGTAAGAACCGCTGGAGACGCTTCAGTGTAACTTGTTGAATATATTTACACATAAATTCATCGAGACCATCTGTTTCTAGATTATTCAATGCTGAACATTGATATATAAATAGGAATTTAACACTTGTTTGCAGACATTCATCACTAACTGTACGGCCGGAAAGGTTTCACATTGAGAAATTATTCGGTCAAGTTGTCAGCAAGGGGTATTTTAATAAACTCCTGGGGGACGTTCATCGGTTAATGTAGATTCTTTGTTATATGGAAATTTCCAATTAAATTATTAGCAATTATTTTATTTGGATACTGTTTATTTTAGTTTGGATTTAATATGCTTCCATGGTGAGCCCTGTTTCCTAGTTGATAAAACAATTATGTACATCCAGGAGTATTGAGTTTTCCAATTCTTTTGTCAAATAAGATGGACTTCTCAGTTGGCTCTAGAGAAACTTCCACATGACAATAAGCCCGCCAGATTGTAACATGTACAATGATAAAAAAACATAACTTGGAGGGACTGTTTCAATAGATTGTATATTTTTTGCGTGAGAACCTAGTATGCCACATTTGTCAAATTTAAATCAAGTTCGAGAATTCATTTCACTTCCTTTATAAATATTAGCATCAAAACGTTGATGGGCTTCGTGGTCTTGTTGGTAAGACGCTGGTCTTCCATTCGATGATATCCAAAAATTACAATGAAAATGTACCAACCTGGTTAAAAAAGTTGATCTGATAACGATAATTGCACACACTAGACTTGTGCGAGTATCGTTACATGCCTACTCTAGTTAATCTTGATCCGAATACTCAATTACTCAGACCAAAGATAATATAATCTCCCAACCACGCTCTTCAACATGTTTGCATCATCAATTTAAGTATGTTAATGGATACCATATGAATAAATGAAAAGCGTTAGCACAAATATATTGAACCACTGATGAGGTCTATGGATATTCCTCAAGAGACATGTGTAAGGACGATAGTGAAATATTTTTGTTTTTTTACTAATACCTTTTTGAAATAATTGAATACCCACTACCCGTGACGAGTATAATGGAAGGTACAATAAAAAGTAGGGGGTTAGAGTACTTGACGTTGGTGCCACGGGAGATAACAATGCGAGTTAAATTGTGATAGACATATCCTGTTGCGTATAAGACAAGAAGCTTCAGTACTTGCAACTGGTCTGTGCTTTTTTCTCTGATGAGACCCTGATAACTAGCAACAGTGTTATGTTATTTGGTTCTGTCTGCCTGTACACCAACAATTTCGCTCAAATTTCACATGATAGCTCTCTCACAGCTCCTGTCCTTTCTAAATAATTGATTGAAGATCTTAGTTTTAAACAAAGATGTTCTCTGATCATTTAAAATCTCTAAAGTTTTAATTTTATTAATTGTTATTCTTTTTATATAACCAGACAACCCATACAAACTAATAAAATGAAATACGGAAGAAATAAAAAAAAATCAACGCCACTGCTTCCAGATAATCTATCGTCAATTTATCCATGTCGACAATCATTGAATTTCTAAGAAAGGGCAAGAAAAATTAAAAACAACAAGGAGCCCCAACACTAACAAAAAACCATATTTTTATGCAATCCAATCAAAAACGAATATAAATGCTTGATAGCAGCAGATCTAAAGATTCATTAGTGGTCATGGATCTCGGATCAATGCGGATTAATTTACATGAAATCGTTTTTCTTTTTCGCACGACCGCAAGTGTAGAGTTGGATCCCTCATAAAATATCACTCACGAATTTAATAATGGACGCATAACTCTGGCCTGATGAAACCAAGGAACCAGCTTTCTGGTACGGTGGGGCTAATATGTACAAAAGGTAGCCGCGAACAAATGATGCCGGCAAGAATATTTGAGATATCTAAGATATATCATTTAATAACTTGTTCATTTATTCAAATGCCACTGTATGACCTGCAAGTATCAATAATCATTAGGGTAATTCATCCGACCGCCAGAATTGAATATTTTGTTCATGCTTCTCAACATTTTATTTTAGAAATATTAGGTCCTTACATATGAAATTGGCGTTTTGCCGTACTGGCAACTTTGATCTCAAATATCTTCTCTTTGGTTAGGAATTTCAAATTCAAATTTATACAGCTATTTACTCAAGTATTTGTGTTTCGAAAATTATAATTCATTTGTTTTTTCCTCAATTGTTTTTTTTCTTTGCGTCACTCAGTTTACAAAATGGAAAACTTGAAATATCGCGTTATTTACGAGTACGAGTTCCACCGTGGCACCAGTGTTGCAGAAACGGCTCGAAGGATTAATGATGTGTATGGCAACGGTGCCGCAAAAGAAAACACAGTGCGTTTTTGGTTCCAACGTTTTCGTTCTGGAAATTTCGACCTGCAAAACAAGCCCCGTGGACGGCCGGAGACCAAAGTTGATAATGAAGAATTGAAGGCTATTGTGGAAGCGGATCCATCGCAAACCACGTCCGAGTTAGCTGCAGGCTGCGGTGTTAGTGATAAAACTGTTTTAATCCACTTGAAGCAAATTGGGAAGGTGAAAAAGCTTGAAAGGTGGGTACCTCACGAATTGAGTGAAGCAAATCAACAAACGCGCGTTGACTGCTGCGTTGCATTACTCAACCGGCACAATAATGAAGGGATTTTGAATCGAATCATTACCTGTGATGAAAAGTGGATCCTGTATGATAATCGGAAGCGCTCATCGCAATGGCTGAACCCTGCCGAACCAGCCAAACCATGCCCCAAGCGAAAATTGACTCCAAAAAAGTTACTTGTGAGCGTTTGGTGGACTAGTGCTGGTGTCGTTCACTACAGCTTTCTTAAATCTGGCCAGACGATTGCGGCAGATGTCTATTGTCAGCAACTGCAAACCATGATGGAAAAGCTAGCTGCTAAACAACCGAGGCTGGTTAATCGCTCTAGGCCACTGCTGCTTCATGATAACGCTAGACCACACACTGCACAACAGACGGCTACCAAATTAGAAGAGCTTCAATTAGAATGTCTAAGACATCCACCGTACTCTCCGGACCTTGCCCCAACAGATTACAATTTTTTTCGAAATTTGGATAACTTCTTGCAAGGGAAAAATTTCAACTCCGATGGGGCAGTCCAAACCGACTTCAAAGATTTTATTGATTCCCGTCCGAATGGTTTTTTTAGTAAAGGGATCGATGAACTACCTATGAGATGGCAAAAGTGCATAGATAGCAATGGTACATACTTTGATTAAATAAATATATTATATTAAAAAAAAATCAACTTTATGTTCCTCCCAAACAAAACGCCAATTTCATATGTAAGGACCTAATATTTCGATCTCCGTGGTCTATTTGGTTTAACTATTCCTAATTGCACTAAAAAATATTGATTTAAAAAAAGTTCCCAGTGTAGTAAATCAGTTCGTAACAATACTTGCACATATTGACTTCGTGTGCGAGAGTTCTTATCTATTCACATGCGATAGTATTACCGACACGTGGAATAACTAACCGCGGGTTCCCGGGACTCAAAACCCAGAGGCTGTCTCCTAGCCACGCTATTCAACATGTCTGAATCACCATATCGGAAATGTTGAAAGGTATCACACAAAAGAAGATGAACAGTATTTTGATTTCTCTAGCGATCGTTTCTCAAAGTAGAATATATTTTATAAATCTTTTGGTTGCAAAAAAACGGTAGGAAAGCCTCAAAATCTCAATAGTTCAAATAAACTATTGATAATAGCTTTAAAGCGGTAGGATTGGCGGAGGTTGATTAAGTATAGCCTTTAAATAATCTTGTATGTGCTAATCAGTTGATGAATATGTTATACTAGCCAAGTAAGTATCAAAGCATAGTAAATTAATATATTTTGAGCTGAATGAAAGATATTCAGAGAAGCTTCATGGCTTTGTGTGTAACTGCAAAATAAAAAAAGGAAATATCCGAAATTGATCTCCAATAGCCAACTACACGGAAACTCCGTTCCAGGACCAAGGTTTCGAAGTCCTTAAATAATTTCTTATCAATGTAACCGAATCAACCACGATTTTTAGTAGTCTGTCACTGAATAATATAATACTTGTCAGTAGTCTGAAATATAGCGTTAACCTTTACGGTTCTAACAAAAGGACATAAAGATTTCTGAATTTTTCTTAGGGAAAAATTGTGACTACGGTGAGACACAAACCACGATGTTGTTCAGCGGTATGAGTTTGTACAGTATACTCGTATAGCCTGGCGAAACCACCCAAATTGCCACGAAGGCGAACAAATTTTGGATTGGTTCTGAGAGCGGAAGTCTAAGGTAAGCGGCAATCTCTTTCAGAAATCTTAGTTCTTAATTTGAGAAAATTTTTTAAGAACACTCAAATAAGGAAACAACCAAATTAACTTACTCGTAATTTTCCGTATCACCATTCAAAAGACATACTCGTATCGTTTCTAAAAATATTTGTTATAAGCTTGAAATAAAAAACTATAATAACATATATAATTTCCGATTCTAATGATTACAAAAATATAATACACTTTGTTCGAACTACATATGAACTCTCGAATACTACAAGTACGACCATTTCAACCAGAATCCCTTATGCATGGATTAAGAAGCACTGATTGTAACAAAAGCATTCGTAGATATTTCTGATATTATAAATCACTAAATTGTAATTATTGATAGCCATAGGGCAAATAGATCAAAAAGGAACAGTAATAGATAGAATGACCATTTTGATACAATAAAAGATAACATATAAAAGGCTGGAGGACACAAGATTTATGAAAGATGGCTTCCGAATATATTCGAAAATATGTAATGTATAAATTATTAGCAACTTATTTAACTCCAACCATTTATTAAGAATGTTCTGCCTTTGAAATACGTTGCTACTGGTTATTTTTTGTCCGGACATGTTTATGGCAAATTAAGAGCTATCAGAAACGTGCCGCCATATAAATTACTATAGCAGAGCTCTGTTTGTGTTTTGTGTATCCTCTGCCTTACCTGTATCACATTGGGTTTTTATTTTAATTAAAATAAAATGTATTTCTCAATTATCGAACCTCAGAAATGTATGTAAATGTTCTTGTCTAAAATGAAGAGAGTAGTTTATTCCAATATAGTTGTACTTGAGTTCAACCATTACTGATTCATTAGTGCTTCGTTAACTGTTCATCTAACGTTTCGGTTAATTAACTTAAGTAGAAATTCTTTTGCTTTGTATATTTTTCATTTTAAAATCATTTCCAGCCACATTCGAGTGTTTCTTAACCTGTTCAATGTTTTTTGAATTCAATGGAAATTTAAGTAACCTTTGAAATTCCTCAAGGCTATATTTTTCATTTCATACCCTCTAGAAAAAGGTTTAACTGTTAAATTATTTTTTTACTAACAATGATTTCCAGAAAATATTCTCTGTTTTGTAGTAAAAAATACAGTGCATACAATTAACGATTTGATGCCGTGCTGGAGTTTTTTTACATAATATTTTAGTTAAGTCAGTGGACTACTGAAACAAATGTGCTCAAACCAAATAGTATTAAAATCTGCCAAAATATACATACTTCACAATACTTCACATACTCCACAAGAGTATTTTAGTACCAAATTTGATGTATGGGAAACATGGACGTGAAATAATACTTAAAGAGTCAAATAAATGTTGTAGAAAAGCGTAACTTAGATGAATACATGAGGGATAGTGTATCACATAATACGATATGAAGTGATTAGAAATGAATGTGAACTTAAAGCTGATATGTTAAATAGGATAAAAAAGAGAATGTCGAGATGGTTTGGACATCTCAGCAGATGGGTGACTAAAGACTAACTAAACAAATTATAATACTTGCATAAACGGGAGTCATGGTAGAAGACGACAGAAAAAAGTATTTTTGGAGCAAATTAGTTAACTTTCGAAAGAAGGAAAGGAAAAGAGTAAGAGCAACAAAGTTTCTTCTGTTGCTCTTGTTGATGAAAAAGATGGTTTGGCCAGGTGGAAAGAATGATTTAAAATAGGCTAACAAAACAAACATTTTATACAAATGCGAGTGGAAGGCCGGTGGAAAAAGAACAAAGAAAGTATGGGAAGATCAAGCGTATGATATTTTGAAAGAAGGAAATGTAAAAAGTCAGAGAAATCGTAGATGTTTGAGAAGGTGTATAGATGTAGAAGAGGTGAAAGATATGTCTCAATAGGAAAGTCTGGCGGTCCTATCTACCTACCCAGACAGCTAGACGGCGTGATGGTATCTATGCATGTATATTTTAGTGTAGCTCCATGTTTTATGTGATATTTTTTTACTATAGCTGGAAACTAAATATTATTTACGCAAATCTTTTTAAAACTAATGTTTTTACCAATATGTTTCTTGTATTAAACGTTGAGATCTTAATAAACCGATTTTTATGTGAAAGAAAAGTTCCATGAATATTTTATTCTAATATAATAATTTATAAACTTCCGGTTTGCAAAAATAAACATCAAAAACACAATGTTGCTTATTTCTTATATAGAACCCACAACAAAAGAAAAATAATTCAAGTTTATTCAAGTAATGATTGATGAACATCGCATTATGGAGTTCATTGAAAAATATCTAAGCAATTTTACAATAGGACTCGAGCAAGCAGACCACAAACACCGACCACCGGCGTAGAATCATGTGTAACGCAATTAATAATGGGAGAACAGGGAGCTGCATCAGGTCAATGGATTAATTCGGAGGACACAGGAAGAGTAATGGTTGTAACACGTCACAATACGTATATTTGTTTTGTTTACGAGTTAAGAGAGATGACCGGGCTGGACTAAACCACCGGATGCTTCTATTGGTGGCACTACGTGAGGTCCGATCTGATGTTCATTTATCAAATCTAGTATGGTTTAAATGCTCTTGGACAATCTTCTTTTTATACATTTACAAAACGTTTTTTCGTTTATTTTATGATATATTTTTTTCATTAAGTCGTATTTGGAGATGGGAGTCGAAGAAATGCTGTAGAAAGCGCGCACTGAAAATAATACGATATGAAATGATAAGGGATGAATAAGAACTATGTTGAATGTCTTTCCGATCATGGATTGGCGCTACGCTTAGACAACGATTGTTTATTAGCCTTCCCAGTTCACCGCTCTTATTTGTTTACATAGTCTTTTATTGTCCATGCAGTGAGACTGGGAAAAAACTCATCAAACTTAAAAGTGGACAAATTCTGTATCTTATTACTTAATTCAAAATTGAGAAAAATTAGTTATAGTTGCCTAGAAGTAATTGTGTGCGATAAATATGTAGACCAAGAAATAAATGGATGGATATTGTTAGATAAATTATGATCGACATGAAATGTAAGAAGCATATATGTCTTGGCAGGAGGGAAAAACTGTTGTGGTGGAGAAATCTGTCATCTCAGCCTACCCAAAAAGTTATGGGATGGTATGTTATGTACTCATATGTATGTAGGTATTTATCTTATATAGCTTACATACACAGGTTTACCCAATTCCATAAAAAGCTTTAAGATATATAC
Organism: Odontocerum albicorne; assembly: GCA_949825065.1. NCBI lineage: Eukaryota > Metazoa > Arthropoda > Insecta > Trichoptera > Odontoceridae > Odontocerum > Odontocerum albicorne. The sequence goes on from OX463851.1 coordinate 12,139,112, forward strand.
ATATATATACAGTAATAATAAATAATCGTCAAACCCATACAACTTACTGCCATTTCTTAGAAAGCTTAATATCTTTTTTTTTTTTTTTTAATATTTTCTTTAATGTTGAAAATGTTAATATCCAAGACCCTGTTCAAAAGGACAGACCACGAAACAAAGGAAGAGTAATATAGTTGGTGGATGGGTGTAACATGTTAATATGCGAGACCCTATTGAAAAGGACAGACCACTAAACAAAAGAAGAGTAATATAGTTGGTTGATGGGTGTAACATGTTAATATCCGAGACCCTATTCAAAAGGATAGACCACGAAACAAAGGAAGAGTAATATAGTTGGTTGATGGGTGTAACATGTTAATATCCAAGACCACGTTCAAAAGGACAGACCACGAAACAAAGGAAGAGTAAAATAGTTGGTTGATGGGTGTAACATGTTTTTTTTAAATCTATTTTTTTGGTACATGTTTGATACATGATCATTGAATTTTTGACAATAAATATTTTTGTATATTGCATAATGTTTTAAATTTTTTTTCGCAATTTGTAAAAACATTTTTTGATAGTTCATAGTACAAAATAGTTAGTTAAAGTTTTCGGTAATTCAAAAAGTAAAACCATTTAACTGTTCAGTTAGAGTTGCCAATTAAAGAGCAAATGAATACCATTCCAATGAGTCCCATCGTTTCTCATTCCACGGTTACAGCAGGTAATTAATAACTGTGCGGTAGTCACTAGCGGGAGCCATTCATCAATGCTGGAACGCGGGTTCGAACCCCGGCCTAACAGCTACTGAGCAATATGGCCATCATCTATATTCATTGATTCTCAATCAGTTATTTATTATATATCGATTTGATACATTATGATTAAGTAAGTTTGAATTCTTATAAATAAAAAAAAATATTTTTTGCTTTTATTTTTTAATTGAGATTTTAATTTTATTTGAAACTCATAAGCAAAATAGGTCCCATCACTTCCAACCAAACCGACAAGAGCTGTAACATTTGTGTTATGTACTGGAACAAAAGTTCTATGAACAAAAAAAAAACGAAATCGCAGAAAAAAAATATCGAAAATAAATAATACCAAATTATTTCAAATATCACTAGCGACTGAAAAATAGAAGAAATGGGGAAGGAAAAAATGATGAGAAAAAGGGAAACACATCAATGAGGTGAATGTAATGGTAGTTCATGATTAAAAAAATGAAATAAAATTAAGAACATCATTAATATTACGAGTATATTAAAAGTTTAGTGATTAAAAAAAAACAATAAAACATTTCCAGATAAAAGAATGCGTGCCGCGAATAAGGTGGTAACTATATTTTTTTCAAAATCCAGTTTTTTGTGAAATAACGTACTATGTGGTTGCGTCCTTCGTCCCCTCTATAAAAATATTCTCTATCTCTTTCGTTTCTACTGATAAGCCAACATTGCCGATGGATTTTTGCGCGCGCTCATAGATAACGTGGTTTCAAGTATCAACATGTCTGGAGAGGTGCCCGTCATTCACTCCGCTAGTGTAGAAAATAAACATAATTTCGAAAAAAACGACAAGCAAGGGTTGCAGAATGGTCAGATAATAAACGGAAGAAACTGAGAAACAGCAGACAATCCTATATAAGCAGAAAAGGCAAAGAAGTAACGGGTAAAAGAAGATCAGAAGAGGTTAGTGGAATAACGTGGCAACTAACATACATGATTGATTTTTCATATAAAAGTTGTAACGACACAACTTGTTGGTTTTATATAAGAGTTGTGGAATAACGTAACTGCATTAGCGGAACACGTTATTCCACATGTTCATAGTGTTTTTTTATGTTTTTTTGTTGTTTTGAATATAGTTTGGTAATTTTTTATTTTTAAATAAAGTGTGTGTATATATTGATTTTAAAAAAAAACTACTAAAATGTTGACACTTAATAAAAAATGTGTTTTTCTTGAATACTGTAAAATATAAGTTTTGTTAGTTACCACCTTATTCGCGGCACCTATTCAAATATTTATGACATTAACGTCATTTTAATATTTATTAATAACATAATATAAAGATTTTGGTCATTGATATACTCGTAACTGGTGTAAATAACGGCTCTTGATATAAATAAATCCAACAATCAATCTCTTTGAAACAATGATTGAATACGAGTATAATGGGAACGAACAAGTGGAAGTCACATTCATGAGTCCTTTGCGGATGAGCCGGGCCACTGTGTGATGGCTGATCATCTTTACAGAATGGCCATTGTGATGGATCCCGACGAGTGTTGTGTGTATGGTGAAAATATAGATCATGTGTTTTTTGGTTGTCCTTGACGGGACAGGTTTGGTTTACGAAACGTCATATATTGGCCGAGTCCAATGAATATTGCAGTTTTTTTCTTTTTTCGAAGAACTTTTTCATTTATAGGTCGACAGTTATTTTTTTCCTAGTTTAATTAGTTGAAAGGTTTAATTGTCTAAAATGGTCAACTTTTGTTATTATATTGGCTCATATAATTGTATAATGACTTTGATATGGTGGCACAAATCGTCCTAGTATGGGTTTATTGCTTATAAAAAATAGATTTCGATATATTTACCTTGACAAAATAACTACAATATTTAAAAATAGAACAAATCAAGAAAAAAATAACAAAATAAGAAACGAATACAAAATAAAGTTTCAAATATGGTTAATAAATTTATCAATGAACCAAAAAAATCAATGATAGGTTATTTGAAGAGAAACGCTAGATCTAAAATCAATAGAGCGTATCATACTTGATTTACGTCATGTATTCGAGTTAATGTGTACATTGTTACTAAAAACGCACCAATAACTAATATGAGACGGCGCATTTACTTGGCCCGTTCATTCGCTTTGTATTATTTTATTAATTGTGCACAACACTATCTGGCGGGCTTATTACCATGTGGCAGTCTCTTCCCACGAACCAAAAAATGTTAATGAAACCTTAAGTGAAAAACAGACAAGAAATCTTGGTTTTAACGGAAATCGAAGCCGCAACCCGTACGCTGAAAGACAGACGTCTTTCCATTTAGGCCACAGGTGCTATTTACTTTACCAATCCAAAAATTGAAATTCTGAGAGCAAAAATTAAAAAAAATAATTACAAGATGCAGGTACTCGTATTTTGTCAGTTAAAATCGTTAAATTTAGTTTGAAAATATTGTTAAAAATAATTATTATTGTGATGTTTTAAGTTATAATTATTGTACGAGTATATAACTTTTGAGTGGTTTTGAGAACGTAAAGTTAGAATAAAAATAAATGAAATCACTCTTCCACAAATCACTTTATTCTTGTTACCTGAACGCACATAAAATAAGATTTCTAATTTTTATCTAGCAACGAAATCACTGTTGTTACATTGAAGCATTTCTCAAAAAGTGTGGGCCAAGGAAGTCTCTTAGAGGTTTAGAAGTCTTCAGCCATTCGACGATACAGAGAAACAAGTAGAAGTCTATTGATGATCAGAGTACCCATGTATCGTCAGTATGGATACGTGATGACATCGGTAACATGCTTGTCTACAAAGGTCTCGGGTTCAATCCTGATGGTACCAATAATCGGTTTCAGAGTTTGTCTATGAGCTCTTAATTAAGTTTTGCTGTATTATGGATACGTGCAACGACGTTCAAAAAATGATTAAATTACTTTGGTTCGGGGTCACATATAATATTATCTTCTTTACAAACGGGGTCACAGATAATATTATCTTCCAGTTTATCCTCAAGGATTCAATAGCTCAAAGTAGATCAAAGTCTCCATCAGAAACACCCTCAATCGATTGCTATCCAATAGAGCTCCTCCCCAATAAATTTCACCCAGGGTATTGATATTTGCAGTGATTCTATTCAGCTAACTTTACCTCGATCTTTTAACTACTCTACTTCCTTCGACGTCTTTATAGTATTTATTTTTAGAGTGGTTACCTTCCATACCCTTTAGATACATGTATCAACTAGCATAGTCTATTGATCTTGACAATTGGAACCACGTTCGCATTTTGGTATAATGTTTATAGCTAGGCCATACAGCGTCTTCTTCACGTATTTCCCTCCATGATTGCTGATATTTTTTCTCTCATATACATCTTATACCCTTTCGTTTTGGGTAGATAGGGTCCAAGATGCAACAATGTAAACATTTATTAATTAAATATTTCATTGTAAAACTATTTGGAGGGATTATAGCCGTATGGCAATATATTCCAACAAACCAGACAAAATATATTAATAAATCAAGTTACATAGTTGCAATTTGTTCTCAAATAAATTGGTCAAGTTCTGTTTCATGACCATTACGATT